>MU619238.1:408921-450218 GCA_025201805.1 Parasitella parasitica
TTTACAAAAAAGTGATCCCCGATATGCGCTACATTTGTCATGATTATGGCAAGACTTTCTGTCAATTATACATGTACTGAATAATCAAATGGAGAATGCCATAGACATCTTATTTTTGTTTATGTTTCTTGTTTTCCCATCTCTCTGTGATTCCATAAAGCAATATGCTTGTCTTTCCAAAATAATTATATCTAGCCGAAGATTTAATTTCTCTTTTACATTTACATGCTTCTGCCCCTTTTTGCATGAAAAAAAAAAGCTCTGCTAGCAAGATTTTGCTCTAAATTCTGCAGGCAACATTTCACACAATTTTGGCTTTGCTCCCAGGATTTCAAAGAGTATCTATATAGATGAAAACAATATGAACACAGCAGGATATAGTGTGATACAGATGGTCTCTCACTTTCTAGCCGAGAAACAATGTGATACAAGTGAATAGCCTTGTTAACAAAAGAGAAATTTCGACAGAGAACGCTTTGACCAGACTACTCTTGTAATTATGATAACAGTTAGGGAGGAATAAAACATAATGTTCAGAATATAAACAAATGCGCACATTCGTTTTTCAGGGCAACATCTGTCAGTATCATGATTCATTTTGGCATCAAAGCATGGTCATTTTAAAAGAAAAAATCACTTTGTAATGAACATAGAATGCAAACGGAACAAATCGTCCCTTTTTTTTTCAAGAGTATAAAAAAGCCCTAAAAATCAATCGATTCCTATCTCACTTTCCTTTGCCTTTTTTTATTATTTTTTACTTATATACCCCCTATCTTTTGTGAATGAGCTATTTCAATATGTCTGATTACTGCTTTCAAGCGGACGAGGCAACTCCAATTGTACAAGATAATCAACAACAAAAGCTGCATCAGCAACAAAAGAAGCCAAATGAGCTGAAGTTCAAGATGGAGTCTGTTGGCATTCACCCCGAAGATGATGATGACTTGGACATGTGTCCTGCAAGGACAAGGCCTTCATGGCCCAAGAAGATTATTCCATGGTGGGTTGCCTCTGAACCCAATGAGAAACCTCCCTATTCCTATGCTACTTTGATAGCTCATGCTATTCTATCAAGCAAAGACGGTCGATTAACTTTAAATGATATTTACAAGTGGATTTCACAGAACTATTTAGCGTTTTCCTTGGGAAATGGCGGCTGGCAGGTAAATATATAGGCGGAAGGCCAATTGACATAAATTTAATATCTAACTTGGAAATGTGTGTGTGCGCCAGAACTCGATCCGCCATAATCTTTCACTAAACAAGAAATGGTTTTACAAGATCGATAGAAGACCTACTCAGGCAAATCCTGGCAAAGGCTGTTATTGGACTCTGGTTGCTGGAATGGAGCAAATCTTTATTGATAACCTTACACAAGAAGGCGGCAACAGCCGAAAGCATCATGATATTGGCCTTACCGTTGAGCTTTCCACAGGTCAGCGTCGAGGTGCATGTTTTTATAACCATAACAATTCTGTTGCACCGACAGCATCAGCATCAGCATCAACATCCGCAACCAACATGAACACTCCACCGTCCACTCCTTTAAAACCATTATACACGATATTTCGTATGGATGATAGGACATCTAAACCAGAAGAAATAACCAGTGTTACGCCATCAGACGATTCCGATAATGATTCAGGCGTAGATGTGAGTAATCAGTATGTTCTGGATAGCAAAAAGCATCTAAAAAAGCGTCGTCGTACAAATACCAGTGCACCTGCCACTGCTCCCACCACCGCTTGTATTGTAGCCACACCCACCACAACATTAAGCATGGAGCAATTACCTGTAAATAACCACCATCTTCAAACCATGTTGTATGCTACACCAGCATCAACTTGTATATCTCCATTTGACGACATTGACTATGACATCAACAGCTGGGTAGAGCATTGTCAAAGTTACGCAGATCAACAAGCAGAGCCACAGCTGCAACACCATACTCCCTGGAAAAGACAAAATCCTATCACAGTTCACTTGAATGATGAAGCGACACAAAAATACCTTCATTTCGCGGATAATAAGGCGACCAACAACAATAGCAATTTCATGCTTGCTACACCTACTAATCCAGCAGTTGATCTCATGTTTGATAATGTATACCCACCACCATCCATGCTACATCAGCCATCTCCATCGTCCTTTAATATGCTATTTCAGCCCCAATACCAGTTCTCTCAATTTGTATCTATGCAAGATGTTTTGTATTCTGAACACACATGTTAATAAAATAAAGTAAAAAAATTAATAAAGATCTTCCAAAAGCACGTGAGTTGAATTCTGCTGCCACACCACCACCACCACCACCAAAATTGGCTTGCTTCTTAGTCCAATGAACATTGATTAGATGACGTACAAAAGAGAGGACTACCGCGTTGTCCAGAAAATATTTTCAAGAGGGTTTCCTTTTCAACCGTTTACGCTTTATGGATAGATATTCAAGAGGATACGACGATAGATACCGAGGATATTACGATCGTCCGCGATCAGATACGTATCGCCCAGGCGAAAATTATCGCTCAGATAGAGATTATAGAGATGCAGCTGGTGGTGGCAGCAGCAGTAGAAATTACTCGCCCAACTATCCTTCTTCTCGCTCTCCAACGGGCTCTGGCTCAAGATACAGTGCGAGTTATCCAGATTCTAGACAGGGCTACTACAGCTCAAGAGGCCATTCTCCTCCATCTCGGTCTTCTTCTAGATCTCCCCGGAGACCATCTTATGGATACTACCGTCCCTCAGGCGGTTCATCGTATCCCTATAGCTCCAGAAGATCCCCGTCTCCTCCTCCCCCAGTGGGTGGTCGCAGTGGAAGTAGTTCTAGCAGCAGAAGAGATTCGTACGATTACCACAGGTCTTATCATGGTTCGCCGCCTTATTCTCAATATCCTCCCCCGCCATCTTCTTACAGAGGCGGAAGAGGTGATAGTGAAAGGGGCCCTTACCCACCTTATCCAGCCCGCAGACACTATCCTGGTCCACCTTCGTCGTCCTATGGGCCTCCTCCTGTACATCCTTCCTCTAGCAATGGGTACCATAGTAGAGAAACGTCAGCCCCTCCCCAAAGATCAATACACTCGACTCCAACATCCACCGCACCTAATTCACCTAGACACTTTACACAAGAATCTGCCAGTGCGGGCCCCATCAGCAACCCAATTCCCTCCTCTTCAACCGCAGCCGTCGTACTCAACCCTTCCGCTACTGCCACCAGTTCTACACCATCCCCACTACAGCAGCAACAACCTGGAGGTCATCCGTCTCAGACAACAACCGTAGAAAACAATGCGCCGGCAGAAGTGAATCCGTCATTGACAAATATGCCTCCTAGCGTGGCTCCGTCATCATCTTCTGCCATCACAGCTACTAACACTAACACTACCACTACTAATACTACAACTACAACCACCACTATGACAACGAATAATCAACCTTCATCACAGCAGCATGCGCCTCCGCCACCGTCCTTTTCACTTAATACAAGCTACTCTCAACAATCATCATCATCGTATCCTTATACTTTATCTGCGTCTTCTTCGCCTTACACCAACAGTGGGACAGGGGCTGGTGGAGGCGGACCTAATACTCCACGGGGAGGGCCTCCGCCTCACCACCACAGCAGCAACAGCAGCAGCGGATATCACCATTATTACAGTAGCCATTATAGCTCTCCTTCTACTACTATGCCACCGATCAGACAGAGAATTTCATGGGCTCCGGACCAAGAAAAAGAGGTTTGTTTTTTATTGTAATTTGCTTGAGCAATTGTGCCGTAGCTCACCTGCATTAACCTGTGTGGATAGATGGATAGATATCATGCGGAACAGAAAAAGTTATGTGACGAAGAGGTTAGGATCTTGACAAGCGCCCGCAAGAGTCGATTTGAGTTGGAACTTGCTCATTGGGAAGTGGAGAAGCTAGATCATCAATTAGAACTTGTACAAAAGCAATGGGAGGAGAACGGGATGGAGGATTTAGTTCGTGAGGAATTATCAAAATTTAGCAATAGCGCAAAGTCAACATCTACTGCTTCCTCTGTCGCTACTAAATTAGCAATCATGTAAAGAAATAAAAATGTGTATATATGGTTCTTTCAGTCTGACGAAATAGCTCGGTTGTTCTGTGCAATTTTCCTTGTCAATTTAAAAACTAAATCTGAAGAATGAGACGCGGTAAAAGGCATGTATCCCTCGGTGTAAAATGCTGTATATAACAGCCAAATGCAAAAGCTTTAGGAAAAATATCGTTGAATATCACAGCAAGAAATTAACCAACGGGATTGTATCACTCGGCAAACGCTTTTATAGTATATAAAGGCATACACTTTTTGGTAATCGTTGTTTGGTCACAAGTCCTTTCTCGTCATCATGGCCGACACTACTGATTCGAGCAATGCAGCCGCTGCTACTAATACTACGCCCGATGCTACTACTGGTAATAACGCCACAAACACTCTCCCAGGAAAGGTAGAAGCTAAAGCAGATCAAGCTATTGGAAACGCCAAGGAATCTGTTGGAAATGCAGTAGGAAACAACGAACTCCAAGCCGAGGGAGCTCAACAAAACGCAGCTGGAAATGGTAAAGAAGCTGCTAATAATGTAGCTGGATTCTTTCAGAAGGTCACCAGTGAAGTTGAGGGCACCTTCAAAGGTGTTTACAACGCACTTTCTGGCAGTAAGAAGTAGTCGTACCAATAAACAGATTGTGGTGTATTGACTGACCGCAATAAAGATTTCATGTTGCCAAAAAATCGTTTTTCTCGTTTTTCTCGTTTTTCTTTCCTTTACAAACATAATGTCTGATATTGCTGTTAAACAGTCTACGAAAAGCATCTTAAAACAAGCGCATACACAGCCAGCGAACAGTGCGGCTTCATGGTTCACAAATCAACAACCTCGAATCAACAACTTGTTTGGCAGTTTTCGAAAAAACCAATACCAGCAACAAGAGCAGCAGCACACACAAGCACACACTCAAAACGAAATAAACGCAGTGAATGCAGAGCTCACATCGAGAGAAATTCGAAGAGTCAGATTTCCCGTCACTGAAATTACGAGCGAATATGTGTTTAGCAAAGAAGCTTTGATAACTGAGCGCAAAAAGCAATTACCTGCAGAACCTATCAATATCCAGACTTCCAACCAATTGCTGTCCCTATACGAACTTGTGTGCAGAAAAAAACAAGAACCAACAATCGATCTGCTAGTATCAATTTTAATTACGCAGCCCCAAGCTACATTCCTAACCCGGCTTGACTTGACAAATCAGCCCATTGACAGATATAGCATTTCGCCTCTGGCTGATATTATGTGCGTTGATTTTGGCATCAGAGAACTAGTGTTAGACAACTGTGGATTAGACGATCATGTAAACTAGGGGGGGGGGGTTTGCACTAGTAAAATAGCAGCGACTAATCTACTGATAATAGGCTGTGAAAATCATGGCGAGCACTTTGCTGGAAAACGACAAGGTCAAACATCTCAGCTTAGCAGGCAACTCCAAACTGACAAGCTTGGCTTTCAAATACATTGCCATCTATATAAAAGGAGTAACTACTATTGGTTTCCTAGTGCATAGAGGGATTTAAACTAAAAGTTATACCTTCAGGCTTCCCAATTAACAAGCTTAGACTTGTCTTTCACGCAACCTGACAAAAAGAGCATTCAGTACATCGCTACCGCAACACTAAAGTACGATATTTCATCGTATTTACCCTCACTATCAAGTCTCCTGTTGAACGGATGTGGTTTACGCGGACCTCAGTTAGAAGTGCTTGCCGCTGCTATTCGGAAATCCAGCACCTCGTTGCAGCATTTATCCATTCAAGACAATCGCATAGGAACACAGGGCGCTTTGGCTGTTGGTGTTATGCTACGAGACTATGACAATTTAGATTTTATTCAGCAAGGAATTCAACGCTTGTTCTTGGATCGCAATGACCTGAGCCAGGGTGGGATTCAGTACATTGCTCAGGCTTTGCGTAGAAATCAAAGTCTTCGCTACTTGTCAATGTGTGAATGCAGAATCGACGCCAAGGATTGCATACTGTTGGGCGAAGCTCTGAAATACAATCAGCGATTGGAAAGGTTCGATATAGGCTACAACGCATTGACGACTCCCAACATGGATGGCGTAGGTAGACATATTTATGGGGTGTGTTTGAAGCACTAAGTCATCTATGGTTTAGATTACTTCCATCAGACAAGCGCTGAATGTCAATAGATCGTTAAAGGATCTTTGCTTGGCAGGCACTGACTTGAGCACTGAAGCTGCCATTGCTTTGGCCGAATGTCTTCCCGAGAACAATACGCTTGTGCGCCTCGATTTATCGAGAAATCCCAACATACAGATTGCTGGTCTGTTGGCATTCTCAGTCTCAATCAAGATGAATCATACAATAACATTCATTGATATTAATATTCCCGTACGTTTTATATGCATGGCTTTTAGAGTATGCTGACTAACTTTGTGGTATGTACATATAGACCGTGGATAAGGATATGGTCGATATACATAATGGAATTTTAGCCGCATGTACAAAGAATGCTCAATCAAAGAAAAAGGAAATGGCTCCACAGCAAGATAATCCAATGGTGACAACAGCTCAGACGACGGCGCGCTTGACACTTGAGGAACGTTTGGCTGCTGTTACGAAAGGAAAGCCCAAGCACAGCACTCCAGCATCATCTACTGCACCCTCAAATTCAAGCATGTCGCCAGCCCTTCCTAAAAGAAGATCAGCAAACATGGATACGCTTCTGATCCAGCAGGCTTTTGACGATGTAGCGGTTTTGGAAGATTTGATGAGCGGTAGACAGGAGGAAAAAGATACAGCAGACACTTTGGCTATTGTTAATAGATGCAGACAAGAACATTCGAAAATATGCTTGAGAATACCAGAGGTTTCCAGCCCATCTCACTTGGGTAAGCATGCGTTTTTTTCTGAAAATGATCAAAGAGAAACTAAAAAAACTACTTGCAGAATTGTTGCTGGCAATCAATGACAGATTAACTGTTGCCATTCGATCATTTGGGGAAAAACAGGCAATGGAGGCTGAAGCCATTGAAGCTGCAATCAAAGAGCAGCAACCAGAACAACAAGATAAAGAGCGAAATACCTTGAAAGAAGAAGAAAAGCCACAGAGTTCATTTGAAATAGGCGATGATGATGACGATGACGATCAAGACATCACTTTGATAGATACTGAATACAACGAGACAAAGGAAACACCATTACAGGCATTACGAAGTGAAATTGAGGCAGAAGAAGGCGCTGCTTTCTTGAATGCAAAGAAGGACGAACTGGAGTTAAAATCGAGAGAGAATGCTCTTTTGGAAGAGTCAAGCAAGACAAATGAGAAGCCTCCTGTATAGATCAACTATGAAGACGATAGATTAGAACACAATCCCTAAAGACTAGAGAAAGATTAATGCGTATTTTTAGTTTTTCTTGCATCAGCTGTAATCATAACCACTAAGCTGCTGTCTTTTCAACGTGCTTAATTCAATCAAGAATAATGATAATTATAAAGTGAAATAATAGCGAATATCTCAAACAAATCCTAGAAAATCACTATCATGAAGAGGAAATGTTAATCATTCCTAGCCAAATTCTCGTTGAGGTGCGGCCCTTTTGTCGCATTGAGCAAGATGGCGTAAAAATGCAGGGAGTCAGCAACGAGCCAGTAAATTTGCAATATGTGGACGTCTGTTCCTTACATACAAACCACTTGAGGGTTTATCTGATCAACGCTTGTCACCTAACGAGCCGACAATTCCTAGCAACACAACTGATTTTACATGTTGCAGCCTCAGGGACTAATTTCGACATATTGCGAATACACTACATTCGGGAAGCGCTTGTATATGGACAAGGCAACAATATAATGACGACACTAATATTAGACTAAATGGATCTACATGATGCATCAGTTTTCCTGGTAACTGGTTGCAGTTTGAAATTAGTTCATACTGTATTACCACATATCAGAGTCAACAGCGAATCATCTCCAACTGTTAGTTTTGAAAATGTCCCCAGCATTGCTCTTTATTGCAAGATCCATGATTGTGCCTCCAATAAATGGGCGGCACAATGACAGCCAATAAATACAAAAGACAGCTGTTTTAAATGGCCATCAAAGCGTACGATACAAAAAAAATACTACGATTTATTTAACCGTGCCGCAGGAATAGGACCATGATCGCGGATGAGGGATAATTGGGTACGCCTTGAACCAATCCCTAAGAGCTTGGTGAATAAGAGTTTCCGAATTACCAGTAAGGGTAGGCTGTTCTTCATGTAGCTTTTGGTGGAAGAACATTCATCAGGGTTTAACACCGATTTCAGGAACCAAATGTCATAGGATATCACCACTCTGTACTGGGATAAAGATCAGCCATTCTATGGCACCACTCATTTCTAAATAAAGTCATCTCATTCTCCTACTCATACTCGCTTTGTGATTTATTATACAGGAATAGATTACCGCTTAGATTGGATCTCTATCCTCAACAGATCGGTTTTTGGTAATCATGTTGTACCAATGATCCCCAGAAAAGGTCCAACCATTTTCATCGAACACATAGTTTCTGCACGTAGGATTCAGGCCTTGTTTTTTCTCATGCGATAAACTTAACAATTTACCCATAATTGATGACGGAGGAGCACAGTCAAACAGGTAAATAGCTTAAGCAGGTTTGTGTTGGAAGGAGGGGTCTAGTAAGAGTTACCGGTTCGATGATTAGCCTTGAAATTTATTCATGGTCATGGCAAAAAGCTGGAGGCACAGTATTCATAGTCAAATCATCATTTAGGAAAGGAGCCTTCCGGGCAACCTTTACTTGTCTTCACGTCATATATTTTATAGGCCATTCTAGCACAATTATTTTCTGTTGTGCTGTTGGTAGGTGCACCTCGAACCATGCTATCGCCCATTAGAATCCCAGGAGTAGCAACCGTGAGACGATTTTGATTTTTAAGGGTTGAAATAATTGATTGTTGCAAGTCATTCTAGAAAACAAAATTATGCGGTTTATTTATATAGCGTGCATCGAGTGTGTAGATCAGGCTGCTAAGATTACCCTCCCTCCAACGTTTTTTTTGTTGGGAAGTGTAAACTATTTTCTTCAAGATATAACTGTATTCACAATAACAAGTCGTAAAGAAACTCTTCTTTGGAGTTCCTGTTCACTGTAATTAGCAATACATTATCTTCTATCGTTTATCATACGTAAATGAACAATGTAGAATTAATCGCCAAAATGTCGTTTTTGTTCAAATTTTTCTGAATTAGTGGTCTCTACATCCCAAAAGTACCAGCATTATAGATTTGTTACACAAATCCTGTCTATAGTATATCGTTTGATCATCTTTCCCCTTTCATGAATTTAAGTATTTGAAGGTCGAGTGTTCATGTACGCAACTGTTCAAAAAAACATTAGGATATATTGCTTGTGTAGGTAGTCAAGCATTACTACCTTGTTATACTCATTAGTGTCTTTAATCAAAGTAATTTCGATGCAATCATACAAAAAAAAAGAAAGCAGGTCAAACAATTCAACTACAAAACTGTGTTTATAATGCGCAATAGCTCTTCTTCTTTCCCTTGATCGTTTTCATATGATCAGTGTTTTGCCTCCAATACTTGTAAAAGTTGTACATATACATCCGATCTTATCTTTATAAAGCTACATTGGACAAAAGTTGCATGTCAGTCATCTGTTCTAGGGATGCTTAAAAGTGAAACTTACGTTTGTTGTCTGATCAGCATGATGCATCATTTTTAAGACTTGGTACTAATTCAATCCACTACTATTAAAGCGACCAGATTCTTCAAAGAAAAGCTTGTTATAACTCACCACTTACGACTACATACTTTCCGGCAAAACAATGATAGTAAGCGAGCAAAAGCAATTTAATTGTTACAGTTTACAACGAGATGATGTTAGTAGTTTGATTTATACAGTAAACGCAAGCATATTTATTAGGCAAGCAGATCTTCGCAATGCAACCGTCTTTTTGATGGTAGTACTAAAGCAGCTAATGCAACCGTCTCCTTGGTGGTAGTACTAAAGCAGCTATGTGTGCATTCTAAATATATGACTTTGTAATTTTGAAACCTATATAAACCTCCACTTATTCCAACGAGTAGCCATTAAATATCAACAATTAAAATGGTCTCAAAATCTCTGTCTCTTGCAATGCTTATTGTTGTGGCTCTATTGGGGGATAGAACGGCTCAAGGTGCACCTGCTGCTAGAGAAGAAGATGCTTGTACTAAAGAGGCCTTTGAAGCATATGATTATAGAACAAAAAATGGATGTGGAAGATCCAAGTCTGAGAGCGACTGTAAATTTTTGTTCGAAGCTTCTATCAAGATCCTAAATGATGTTCTAGAAACTTGTGGAAACATGGGTGGCTATTCACTTTGCAGAGTTAAAAATCCTGGATTCTTTTCTTTTGGTCGTTGTTCTGCAACGCTTCAATTAGAAGCAGCCACCAAAGAAGCATGCGAAGCCGCAAGCAAGGAGCCTTATACTTTTATTGGCCAAGATGGATACAGGAACACATATTCTGCGTCAGAGGCTTATTGCATTAATTCGCCAAACTACAATTGTATATCTGAATGTTAGTTTTTTTTTTATTTTATTAAAATATGATCTCTGCTTTCGTTGTACGCTGGACGGTTTTGTTATTACTCACTTTGCGTATTGCTTGATGTCCACACTATCATTAACATATGATCGCAGGTACACTTTTTCGATTGTTCACATGAAAATACCGTTGAAAACTGCGGATTTTTGTCTATTTAGGACACTCTCGATGAATTGTTTCCTAGTACAAGCCCTCATGATAGAAGTCGTTCCAAACTGACTTTTTGCGGAGTCAGTTTATTAGCGACAACAGGTATGCTCCTTAAATATGCAGCCGACATGGCTCGCAACGCTCCACAACATGTTCAAGCGATGGCATTCCTACTTAGTATTATGAAGACCTATGGTTGAGAAGGTAATATACCTCAAAGCTGTATTTAACGCTTTCGAGTATTATCCACATTAATCACCACTATCATCACCGTTTTTTTTTCTTTTTCTTTTTCTTTTCTAAAACAAGCTTCTTTCCAATGTCAATCGCCACCTCACAGACGAGGCGTCACAATCCACCATGACCAGACGCCTACACAACTGCCTTATGCAAAATGATACCGGTATATTCCTTCACCTCTCCTTCCACAGACTACTGTTTCCTAGTCCTTTATCTGGAGGCGACTTCTTCGACCTTTATACCTTCCTTCGTACCATACTTATGATAACTCTCCTCATATATGTAATTAATCACCCGGATCTATCTTCTCTGAATTCGACCATATGTTAATGATGTTGCAAACTCAAAGCAATACGCAAAGTGTGTACTAAAGAAATAACCCCAGCCTACAAAACTTCTTTCTCTTCTCTTTTATGGCTCTGCATACAGGAGCAGTGCTCAAATCCAAATAAAAGCACTAATTGATATCGAAAAACACACGTTCAAATTTTTATTACAAAACTTAACATAAAGAGATGCATCTGTAGTTGGGTGAGTTAACACAAATAGCTTCCGATGGAGAATACGTGGTCTTGGATCCACCGGCGCCATGGAAAGTATAGGGCTTTTTTCTTGCTGCTTCACATTCGGCTTTGGTGATTGCACTAAATTCACGTACCGCAGAACATCTACGAAAAGAAAAGACTCCAGGATCTCGAACTCTGCAAAGCGAGAAAGCATCCGGATCTCCACACTTTGCCAGATCTTTATTCAGGGACAGGACGGAGAATTCCAACAAAAATTTGCAACGTTCTGGAGACTTGTCTTGTCCAGTACACCCGTGTTTTGTTCTACGTTCATATGCGGCAAAGGCCTTTTGAGTACAAGCATCTTCTGTGTTAGCGGCAGGAGCACCGTGAACCATTCTATCGCCCAGTAGAGTCATAACAAGAAACATTACAAGAAACAACAATTTTGAGGCCATTTTGGTTGCTGCTAATTGATAGCGGATAGTTGAAATGAGTAATTGTTGAGGTTCACTCTTGAAAAAGAGTAAAATAAAGGGATATTTATATAGATTTGAGAACTGTACCAAGTAAGCTTTATTCTCTCCAAGGGGGAACCGACATATTGCGTAAATCTGCTAGCCTAATGGCATGCATGGACCTAGTATGTAGATCAGGCTGCTAGACTGCTAGCAATGTTTCCATCTTCATCTTTGGGAAGCGCAATTTTTTTTTTTTTTTTTACCCTTTTTCTACATGATGAGTATATTCGCCATAATGAATTGGCAGCAACTCTTCATTGCTGCTTCTAGCAACTTGCATTAACAATATCTCACACACTGACGATTGTTCTTACATAATGCACAATGTAGATCAGATAAAAAACATGGATCTGATCTGCAACAGGTGACGCCAAGACGTACAATTGTGTATAATCAAAAGTATTTTCTTCAATCTTCCTTTGTTGATTTTTTAAGTTCTCTATTGCCGCATTATTTTTCATGCATGGCATTTCTGTATAATTTTGAAAACGTATGAATCTTAACTCGATACAATTCTTGTGGTTGATATATAGTTTATAATCATCGAAATAAATTTATGTACCCAATATAACCTTCAAGCGTACATGTGGTTTGCTTAGGTAAATCCAAAAATGATGAGGAGAAAGGCTGTCGCTTGATTTACTTACTTTTAATAGTTTATTGTAGGCTAATCAGAAGTGTTCTAAATGCATATGCAAGTAAGCAACGCAACTTTCATACAGAAAAAGAAACCTATCTTGCTATGGCCTGAAGACCATATAATAATGGTACAAATTCCAAGCAATATGGTGCACAAGGTAATAACATATTATTCTAGCTTACAAACGTCCATCCTCCCTCTTTTATGGCTTTGTAAACTGAAGCAGTGATTATATCCAAACAAGAACTCTAAATGACATTCGCAAATACACTTCATTGGACGCCAGACTTTTGGGTTCTTTTCTTTATGAGTCATTTAGAGAATGAACCCCTGTGCCTTCTATAACGCGGATAGATCTCGTGTACATACTCTACCTACCGTAGACGACTGTATATAGAAAACCTTTTATTTTTTTATTTTTTTTTATTGCATAGCCTGTTTACAGGGTTGTTTATACTGTATCGCCTGTCGTTGAATCTTCTGTCATTTTCCAATCATTTCAACGAGCCACGTGTGCTCTTTGTGTACAATTTGTTTAGTATAAACAATATAATTATATATAAAAATTGTAACAATTTGAAAGGTATCTGTTCTTAGAGTCAAACGAAACTAGCGTACTGATAGATGTCTTGAAGACATGACAACAAAAATAAGATCAAAGGGGGTGCCGTCTGCATGTACGCTTTCACGTCATGTGTTGCAAGCATATCTATGTTTACTTATCTGATCTACACAATGCATTATATATGAGAATCGATTATATGTAATATATTATTGATAAAAGTCAACAAAAGCAGTAATGAACGACTCATTACTGCGAGTATACTTCTCTTGGTGAAGATGGTATATAAACAGTTGCATTTCCCAGCAGTTAAAACGCTGCTAGCAGTATCGCAGATTGATTTGCACTAGATGCATACATTCTTCTATGCTAGTAGAATTACACAATATGTCGGTCCCCCCTGGATAGAATAAAGCAGCTGCAAGTGCTCGCTTAATACATGGATTTGCAGTTTTGAAATCTGTATAAATAACCACATATTTCTTTCCGTAAATGAGCTACAGTTGTCAATTAGCAGCAATCAAAATGGCCTCAAAGTTGTTGTTTCTTATAATGTTTATTTCTATGACTCTACTGGGTGATAGAATGGTTCAAGGTGCTCCTGCTACTATCACAGAAGATCCCTGTGTGCAAAAGGCCTTCGAAACATATGATTATAGAACAACAAAAGGATGCACTGAAAATGCCGATTCTACTGGGAGTTGCAAATCTTTTTTTGAATTTTCCATCAAGTCCTTGAATACTGAACTTGCAAAGTGTGGAAATCCAAAGAGTTTCTCGCTTTGCAGAGTTAAAGACCCTGGATCCTTTTCTTTAGATTCATGTACTGCAGCAACTGAATTACAACGGGTCACCAAAGAAAAATGTGAAGCCGCAAGCAAGGAACCTTTTACTTTCTATGGCCAAAATGGATATAAAAATACATATTCTGCGTCGGAGGCTTTTTGCATTAACTCACCAAATGTCGATTGTCTCTCTTTATGTTCTTAAGCCTTTTAATAAACATTTGAGTATAAACACAAAGTACATTTGTCAATGTCATTTTAAGTTTTTGTATGAATATAACCTCTACTTTTCTGTCTTAAACAATCACCAAAGTGAGAATGCGAGTTTCGTAAGCTGGGGTAACCATGCTGTTACTCACTTTGTATATTGCTTTACGATTAGCAGATGATGTGAAGTGCATAGTAACATAGGCTCAGGTACTATACAAGTTTTCAATAATTACTCACAAATGTGGGTGCCGTTGACGACGGCAGGTTTTCACCTATTCAGGACACTTATTTTATCAATGGTCCTATCAGTAAGACTTTGCTTGTCGGAAAGTCGAATCCGTTGATTGCGCTTTGGAGTACTTATAAAACTGAGTATACTTCAATCCTCCTCCTATAGATTCTGTTATCGTACGTGCTACACTCCACTTAATAACAGGATTAGCTATTGAATGTGCGCCAAAACAAAGGAGTTCATACTCTTTGTCCCCAAAATATAACCAACGTTTCTCTTTTTTACGCAAATCGCACATAATCAAAAGTGATGCTAGACAATGTACCTAAACCTTTAGTAATAACATCATTAAAGAGAGGCCCATTATCTGTTATTATCTACAGATCTATACTTGCGCTTTGATGTCTGATTTAATTTCTAAAGTGCTAATTGCCAAGCATAGGAAAAGACATTGCTATAAAATCATTGAATGCAAAAATGCATTTTATTTAAGCAAGGCATGTGGTATTCGAAAGTTAATGAGCATAAAGTACATAATAAAATTATGAGAAAAAGTAAGCCTGAAAGGAAATTTGATTCGAATTTTGTCAAATTACAAAAAAGATGTAAACACATTACTTCTACTTGATTAAATTGGCATAACTCGGTCAGAAATTACTGCTCGCATTGGGGCACCAGCAACACAGTCATTGAAATTGATTAAAGAAACCAATACATGGCGTTGGTAGGCTCTGCCTAGACGCTTAATCTCACAGACTATAATCTTGGTAATTTCTGCAGGTGAGAGCTCTATTTCAAAATGGCCGAACGATAGAATCTCATTATTAATGTTACTTTAAAAATAAGAGGAAGCTTGCCTTTCAACCGACCCTAGAAGATATGGTTCCTGTCGCATTTTTAAGCGGTTAACTTTGGAGCAATATTTCTCGCAAGATTTGGTACAGGCCTTCAACTATTGCATTAAGCCAAAAATCAGGGCCATTTTCTGCTAATAGACATTGAACGTTTATACAAGTTAAATATGTAGCGGCTGCGGAAGAAAAGACCTAGAAAATGTGAAACTTAAGAGCAGCAAAGCCTGCGGATCCTAATCAGTGGAGACTGTCGACGTATATAGCAACGAGATGTAAACGCTGCACACAACATTCACGCTTTGGCAATAATAAGGATTCATTGTAACAAACGTCCCAAAGTATTCTATTAATCCGAGTATCAAAGACTCGCGACGGTTATTCCGCGAAAGTATACTTGGAAAAAGAAGGCATTTGACGCTATTATTGCTGACGCTCGATTATATCTTTGTCTTTATTCATTATCAACTTCTTTCCAATTACTATTGATAGTTTTTCATTATCTTGAAACAAACAGTAAGACACTTTTGATAATTTTGCTTAGCATAAGCATAAACCTAATACATACCGTACAACTAAACTAAATATAATAGTAATTCGTTTACAAATTTCCCCTATTACTTTTCAATCCATCTAAACGAGCAACGTGTACGCTTTGTCTCCAATTTGCGAAAGATACATATATTTGTGCTTATGGAAATAAATCTATGTCGCTAACAATATACTGTAAGAAATGTGTGAAGTTGCATTGCATACGTTTTAGATCATACTGAGACGTCATGTATGAAAATCAATTTAGTAACAGACCTCTTCCAAATTAGCAATGCAAAAAAATATCAAAGAGAATATTTTTCATTTTATTGTATGCATATGTACGCTTTTATGTTATATTTGCTTGTCTGATCTACATTCTGCTTATGAATAAAGATACCACATACTATATTTTTTATAGAGACTCGTTATTATGAATACGATTATCTTGGTGAAAACGGTGTATAGACGCCTAGCTGTCTAGCAATCTAATCTACACACTAGATGCATGCATACTATCAGGCTAATAGGTTCACACTGTATGTTGGTTCCCCTGGTGTGAACAAGGAGTCGTATGCGTTAACCTAATATTTGGTATTGTATAAATAACTGCAAATTTTTCTTTTCTGAAATGATCAACCAAGCCAACTCTTAAATATCAAAATGGTCTCAAGATTGCTACTGCTAGTAACGTTCATTGCTGTGAGTCTAATGGGCGACAAAATGGTTCGTGGTGTACCTGTCAATAACACTGAAGATAATTGTACTAAAGCAGCCTACGGAGTTTATGATTTCTTGACAAAAAGAAGGTTGTCCTAGTCAATATACTCCAGAAAAATGCCAAAAATTATTTTCAGATGCTGTTGGGGCCCTGAATGTTGCTCTTGCAATTTGTAAACCTCCAGAGGGCTACACACTTTGCAGAGTTAAAAGAATTTTCTTTTCCTGTACTACTTCAAATCAATTTGATGCAATCCCCAAAGAGCGATGCGAAGCCGAGAGCAAGAAGGATTTTACTTTCAAGGGCGCTGGTGGTTCTAAAGACTTATTTAAATCTTCAGAAGCCTTTTGTATTCAAACGCCAAAGTTCAATTGTCGCAACTTATGCTAATAAACCATAATTGAATAACCACAAAGTGCTGTATCAGCGCAATGAATTTTTGTGTGGTTATCACCTTTGCGTCGGCGCAGGAGAATCAGCAAAGAGACGGGCTCTAGGTCTCCTCGCAGAGATGATCATTGAGTAGCCTATTGACAGATCGCATTTTTTTTATCACGGGACTAAAGCGTTTTAATATTGCACCATCTGTCGTTTCAACTATCCCCTAATCGCTTGCCAATCAATCCAAGATGGGAATCACCTAGAAAATAGCGCTCTGTCTCCAACTTTAGGAGTTCAATGACATCGCTGACGTTATTTATCTACTGAAAATTTTGCAATGACTGAGATATACGCGCTCTTAGAATCAGCAGGAATTTACGATCTATAATGCAACCATAGACGGCATCAAGGAGGGTATGCCATTCGTCGTCAGTATGTATAGAGTAGACACATTTTTGCTTGTCTGATTAGCGTACTTAATTTGTAGAATATTGGTTATGAGACAAATAGAGTTCCAAAAAAAAAGTTGACACGCTGTTGTGAATCCATTCTTCGTCGAAAAACAATAGTATTTAAACAAGTAGAAATGTGTATAAGCATATTTCCATCCAAAAAGTCGTATAACTAGGGAGATCTACATACTAAATGCATACTTACATACGAAGCAAATAAATTTGCATAAGGCGTTGATTTTCATGATGTGAACAAAAAGTTACTGTATCCATTCACCTGACCGTTGGTTTGGCTCACACATAGCCGTTTATATTTTCTCCATGAACGAGTAAATCGTTCGTTTCAACCATCAACTATTAAAATGGCCTCAAGATTGCTACTTCTGGTGATTTTATTACTATGACTCTAATGGGCGACAAAATGGTTCGAGGTGCACCTGCCAATATCAAAGAGAATGCTTGTGCTACAAAGGCCTATGAACTATATGATCTTTTGACAAGAAACGGTTGCCCTAAAGAGTATCCTCCAGAAGGGTGTAAAAAACTTTTTGAACAAGCTATCGTGGCCCTGAACATTGGTCTTGCACTCTGTGAACCTCCAGAGGGTAATTCGACCCTTTGCAGAGTTCAAAAGCCTGGATTCTTTTCTTTTGTTAGTTGTCGTTCAGTAGTGCAAGTCGCTGTAATCACCAAAGAAGAATGTCAAGTCGAGAGCAAGAAGGACTTTACGTTCCACGCCGCAGGCAAATCCCAGACTACATATTACGCCTCCGAAGCTTTTTGCATTGACTCTCCTATGTTCCTAGTAAATAAACGCAAGTTTCTTAAACATTCGCACGTATATTTGTGTTGTTGTAATATTCACTGTAATTATTACTTACACCCGGAGAGTTGAGTCGACAATGCTCTGATTTTTAAATCACGGTTCAGCCAAGCGTATCGTTTTTGCATATGAAACAATAAAGTCCCATGATGGTTCAAATTGAAGTGTAGAAATAGAAAACAAAGGCTTTGGTGACAATGCCAAGACACTGGAATGTATATATGAAAATGGACCTGTCGAATTGGAGCAGTTTCCATCTTTGATAACGGATCTTCAGACTGGAAACAAAAACCATGGAAGTATGTACCAAAGAAACACGAACTGCGAGAAGTCAAAGGCTACCGCTCGTAAAGAGAACACTCTTGCTATAAAGTTGCATCAAGCAAAGAATTCAAATGATATTATGAGCAGTTAAGCATGAAGGAAACCAGCACGCAACTACACACAGCGTTTTTAACAAATCCATTTATCTCATCCGTTTGCAGCTCAACTCAAGCAACCAGGTCTACGAATTGTACTTGAAGAAACCAAAATAGAACTGCATGATTGATAATGCCATGTTTTCCAGTATAAAGTTCAAGGTCGTTAAAGTGACTATCAAAGGACAGAATGGCAAGAAAAGTAAGGTTGAAGAAGTAGCCATTGCTCATTGAAAAATCCAGATACCTTTTGCGGATAAACGACATGCAGCCTGAACTCTTATCTTGCAACAATACCGACAACAAGCAGCATAATGATATAAAAGACCAGTATAATCGATCAAGAAGTGCTACAGTTGCTTGCTAGAAATACAAGCGCAATTGGGTCGTGGTGAGAATGGTGCCATGAAACGAAACTTTAGTGCAGTTGTTTGCACTTGAGTCAGTGTCCGTGGTTCTAAATGATTGAAAAGTGGCAAGGCAATTATAAATCGTGATTTCCAAGAGGTAGCAAACATTGCTTTGAATGAACGCAGTCAGCTCGTCTCTACAGATCACCACTCATTTACCGTCTTTTATATAAATAAGCAAGCGATCCCACTAATTGGTGTTTTCTCGATTGATTTTCTAAATTTGCTTCTTATTTTCGCACGCCAGTCTGGCGATGCTGAGACCCACAACTGACCCGGTAAACGTTGGCAATGAGGTCATTTCTCCCCAGATCAAAGCTAGTAGGAAATGATAGCTTGAATAGGAACACAATAAAGAAATGTAGAGATTCTCCTCTAGTTTATAAATAATAGCGCATAAGACTAACATGTATGCAGATTACATCATCAGCTGCCCCATAAAAATGATGAGGGTAATCGACATTTGTACAAGGTATGAATAAACGAGGTAATTTGCGCAGGTCAGTGCTCCTCTAAAATCCGTAGTGTAACAAGTTCCTAAAAGGTTAAACCAATAACCTGCACCCGAATATTGAACCGTTACTTTTTTGGATGGCAACAAGGGGGAGCTGGACTTGTAAATTCAGGTACAAGGATGATCTGAAAAAGCCGAAATGGTTTATATCACCTATACATGTAGAAGATGTGTCTTTTGTATGTAAAGAAGGGTAATGCATGTGCTCTGTCTAATGTAATCTGCTAGTAATATATGTAGTAAAACACTTGGCTGAACAAGTGTTTGACCAACAATAGAAGAAAATCACGTTGCAGTATTACCTTGGATCATCACAGGTTGCATTCTTCACAAGAAATGTGTAACCTGCGTCTTTTAGTAGCTTTGATATTGTACATACATTGGTCTGTAGTTGAGTTTAGAGCTACGAGATTATAAAAGCATGTATGCTATCATGCATGTAAAGGATTATATATGATACAGTTTAAATCAAAATTATGGCGGTTAGATGTTGAGGAGAAAGAGAGAGGTTTGTTTATTTGTGTGAGTAGTATACAATGTACACACTAAAATAAATTGTTATTGTTGTGTGTGTAAAATCTCTGTTTTTTATTCCCATGACAATGTCTGTACCCCCTACTTTTTTTGATTTCTTATAGTATAAAAGATGAGATTTCCCTCTCTTTTCCCCCCTCTCTTTCTCTATACCCATTTATGCATTCCTAACCTATTATATACCCACCAATATACATATACATATCATGTCCATTGTTAGCACACCAATTTTAAAATCAACCTCTTTTGACATCTTGAGCCGCAAAAGAAGCCCAGAAGACAAGCCGCAGCCAAAGACAAGCACATCCTTGAGAAGAACTTCCTCTGCTTCATCGTCTTCAACATTGTCAACCACATCAACAAGCTCAGTGGATAGAAAATACTCTTACAAAACTTGCCCAATGTGCTCTGAACGTCTACTGGTTAGGATTCATGGGGCCTTTGTACACAAGTGGATCAATTTACACTTTGCCAATAGACATCATGAATGGATGCATGTTGTTGTTAATCTTCATTAAAACAAAGCAGAAAAAAAAAGGGCTTTTTCCTCTTCTTTACCTTGTACATATTATATAGTCTCTTTCTACTTTCTTCTCATATTCCAAAAGCCCAAGATCGTCCCCTGAATATGTCGTTCAATATATCAATAAAAAAAACCAAATTGTTCGATTACAACTAATCTAAAGAATTTCCATTTTTTGCTATTATTACACTATTTGGCTGTAAACAAACTTTAATAAATGTGTTATTAATAAAGCAATATGAGGTTACTATTACACATGTACCTCTGTCTAAACTATAAATTTGCGCGCTTCTGATTTGAGGTGAAACAGTATGAAATAAACGCAAACTTTTTAATAATGAAATCCAATGAAAAAGGTACATGAAATTTTGATTATCAGATCTGTTGAGAGGTTTCTTTTTTTCGACAAAATAAAAGTACAATTGTCTAGTCAATTACAATAGTTTACTATTTGCATCCATGCCACCACCTTGTTACATGTCTCTTTTTTTTTTGTTTTTTTTTCACATACAAACTTCCTCTCCATTTTATTTGTTACAAACAGTTTATTCTTCCAAACACTTGTCCTCGTGATTAGTCGATTGATCCTCTTGTGTTTGTGTTTTTTGCTCAGGTTGTACAGTTTGAGATAATGGTGGGGAACTTGGTGTTGGAGCTGGAGGAGAGCTTGGGTCTTGCTGTGCTACGTGACCTTGTTGAGAGTAGACTGATCCCCCATACTGAGATCCGCCGTAATGAGATATATCATTAGTATATTCCCTCTCTTGCTGTTTGTAATGTTGTGCTAATCTTTCTTTTTCATCTTCAGCTGTTAAAGGGGCTTCGTTAGAAGGAATACGAAAACCGCCAGCGTCTACCCTTTGTCTTTGTTGCTGGGCAATATTGTTCTGAGGATCTTGGTTAAACTGCTGTTGGAATTCTGAATAAGGCCGATAAGCATGATGTTGTTGGCGCTGACTGACTTGACGATACAATTGCTGGTAATTGATCTGGCTGTACATCATGTTGCTAGCATCATAAAAACTGCTGTCTTGGTGATATTGGTGAACGTTTGACCATGGGTTGTGTTGGTGGGGCGGCGAGAAATGTTGCTGCTGGTGCATTGGTACCGGCGAATTTGTCAGATTGGCATGGCTAGGATGTGGGGAATAGTACTGTTGTTGTTGAGGCAAATTGGCATGTGCTTGATAAGGCGAGTTAAAGGATTGACTAGAATAGTTATTATTGTCTTGCAAATGCTGTTGCTGCTGCTGCGGCAGATGAGCATCAGAGTTCAATGGAGAGGAGACTGGACCTGTGGATGAGGGAGGGCCGTCGTAAGCTGGAGGAGGAATATCGTACAAGTCAATCTTGTCCAATTCGATTTCAGTTTCTGTATTCGTCTTCAAATCACTAGTAACAGATGTTATCTCGCTTGTGGTATAGCCTGAAGGCTGGGAAGGTTCGGTAGGAGACGGTGTATTGGGCACAGCAATAGTTTCTTGAGTGAGTCTTCTTGGAGGGAGTTCAGGTGGAACAGCATTGCTGCTACTAGAGGCAGTTGCTGTAGCGGGGGATTTTCCCTTGCCGTTGTCAACGTTATTGGTATTATTATTAGCCAGTGTGGCACGCTCGTCTTGGACAAGTGGCTTCCAATTATCCAGAGCATTCATAGCGTCGGCGAAAATGACTGCAGCTTCAGGGCCGTTCTTGTAGGGGTTGCGCTGCGCTTGTTTGGGAGGAGTGGGTTCGATTTCTATCAAATCAGTCAAGTATTTGCCAAAACCAGCAATCAAAGCCGTTTTCTCGGCGTATTCGTTCAAAGCGTTGAATCGAAGATAGAATGCTTCCTTAAGAGCAAATCGCTTGAAATCCGCTAAATCCATTTCACTTTCAAGCGTATCTTGTGCCAACGACTTTAACTCTTTCTGGAACTCAAGCAACTTGGGCGATCTGGGGCTGGTTTTGCTCAGATTCAAGATTCGAGATTGAAGTGAGCGCTTTTTCTCTCTCTGATCTGAAAGCTTCTCTTCTCTTTCACGGATGGATTTTACAGCATGTCGGTACTGCTGATATTTAGCTGATTAAGGAATTAACCACAGTGTATACCAAATCCTGTTTGCTTGGCCAAAACTTACCAGCATAAGCCTGGTCGACTTCAAGCTGTTTATCAAATAAGCGGCACAGTTTATCACCAACAATGTCCTAAAACCACAACCATGAGGACAGACAGCGCAAACAAGCACTGGTATACTACCTCTAAATCACGCCCATTTTCTAGTTTCTCGTCGTCTACCTCCTCTTTTACCCACTGCTTCAAGGCCTTGTTCGTTTCAGAGCGTTCGTACGCCATGGTGCGCATAGAAGCTAGATCATTTCGTTCCTGAAAGATCCAAAGAGACAACGCCTTGGTATCCTGCTTTTGCAGCGGGTTGTTCTTGGCGAGCTGAGAGCTGACATCCGCTTTAAATTTTCCAATAGAAAACTGTAAATCTTTAAAATTCATTTCGCCTTCTTGCGATTTAGACAACAGTGCAAAGGAAAAAGAAAGTACAATATGTGGGACAATTATTTTTCGAAATGGCTTTTTTTTTATACCGGTACATGATAACTAAAAATAGGCTAAATACGTCATTGTATCATCAAGTTATACAAAAACGGCTGTAGTATTGATGTTTTCATAGAGATCCTCCATAGACTTGGTCATATAGGTATAAGAGGGGTTGGTGTCAAAGTAAGGCGCTTCGCCAATAGCACACTTTTGGGCGGGATCATGGACCACCGTGAATGGTACAGACTCGTAAACACAATTGAGCTCCTCGCCAGCATACTTGACCATGAAACGGAGATGATACAGGCCGTCGACACCAGTGACCTTGAGAGGGTAAAAGAGAGAGCCAGTTTTTCCCTTGTTATACATTGCTGCGTACAATCACAAGTCAGTATGCGCGTTATATAATTGCGTGATCTATAGACTTACGGATGTTTTCGCCAATATTAAGGTTATTGTGCTGAGTAGCATTCAAGATACGGATACGGAAGACAACTTCAGGAGCATTGGCAAGGCCCTTGTCGTCAATACTCCACTGAGCGTATTGATGAGAGCCAGCTGCAAAGACTAAGCCTGGAGTCGAAGGATGGTCGATGCGGAAGCCTTGGCAGTACTCGGGGTTCTGACGAGGAGGATTGTATCCGTACATCATAGCGTATTCAGGAATAACAGAAGCAGGAGCAGCAGCAACTTGAACTTTTGGATCTTCAATGACTATGGGTTCCTCAACGCCTTTAGGGCCGACAGCAGCTGCAGTTACAGAGGCAATGGAAACGGCAAGGGTAGTGAAAAGAATCGAGGTCAATTTCATTTTGTAATTAGAGTGTTAATTTGAGGATGGAATGTGTGGTTCCATCTTCTTTTTATATACCTTTTGATAAAGACATTTCCTTGACAGGTACATGTTTTTTTAGGTATTTGTACCTGTACAGACTAAAAATATGCTTTGTTCAGTACTTGTATGTTCTCTTCACCCCCTCCCCCTCATTGTAAGAAATGTTGCCAAGCATATGTGCTTGTCTCATATAAATATCGCACTTTGCCTGTATTATATGTCAAATTCAACATTTTCAGTATAAGTTCGATATGTATTTGTGAAGAAGCCCCGCTAGATCCATGCAGGCTTCTCCACTCTGCTTTTCTTGTTCGCAGTATACATTTATTCCCCAATCCAGGATCTCAATTTGGAATGATCATATGATAATGCCAAAATACATGTAGTTTATTTGTTGTTAGAGAGAGAAATTAAATCAACAGTGCTCCGTTAATTTGTATCATATAGATTTTCGATCGGCGTGGTCAAATAGGTGTAACTAGGATTTTTAATTACATGAGGCGCTCCACCTGCCAAAAAGTTCTTGTAAGGGTTTTGGACTACCATAAATGGAACCGATTCATACACGCAATGGACATGTTGGCCTACATAATTTACCATGATGCGATAATGGTAGAATCCAGTAACATCATCTACCTCGAGAGGGAAAAGAACAGAACCAGTGTTTTCCTTGTTATACAATGCTAAAGAAAGAAAGAGACAAATTAATATGAATGCAGCATAGTATATAGAACTAGACTCACTGATATTTTCACCAATGACCCGATGGTTATGCTGGGTAGAATTGAGGATACGGATGCGGGTAATGATGTTGGGTGAGTTGGGAATATCTTCATCCACTGTCCATTTAAGATATTGATGTGAGTCGGCCTCAAATCCTAGGCCTGGTGAAGCAGGATAATCAATACGGAACCCTTTGCAGTATTCTGGATTAACTCGAGGTGGATTGTAGCCGTACATCATCATTGCTTCCCCCATTTCAGCTCTGCGCTCATGTGTACTGGCTGCTGCTACTGACGCAAGGGCCGTAATCGCAGTTAAAAGTCCTGAGATGAACTTCATGTTTATAAGGGTATTATGTATATTTGCAGAAAATGTGCTTGTACGCTATACATGTTCTTTTATACTTGATTCGAATCAAGACTAATACGAGCATTCCCGACAATGGATATGTTTACATGTATAAAACCGCTATTTTCTGCATCACTTTACCATGTGTGCTCAGAAAGGCCAATAGGCTATACATAACAGAAAACACAGAATAGCGAAACTAACTCACTTGACAGCTGTGATAGAATGTACGTAGATCAGTGATGTTTCTGATTTTCTGAGCCACCAGATATCAAATCACTACACATCAAGTGCACAAGCAAGATCTTTAGAACCAATAATTTGCTTGTAGCAAAATAAACTATTTGTTTTGATTTTATATATTTGCATTCTCAAGCCAATTATGCTAACTGTTTATACGACGTTCTGACATTACGTTTTGCGCATTTCATAAAATTTAGCATTCACAGAAACCATAATTTTTCCAGCAATATTTGTTGCTATTGCAAAGCCTCAAGTGCTCTCTATGCATCAAAAGTATGTCTGATGTTAGTGGCTACATTATAGATCAGATTTTATGGATTTAATAAAAAATTTTAGATCACGGTTTTTGACCCCACTTTGCATAAAGGGTCCCTATTTGAGTTTTGGACAAAACCTAATTTTTTTCTGCAAAAACGAAGAAATTTATTATGCTTTGTATCGTAGCTATTTTTTCTAAAAAACAATATCTATCATCTGAAAATAATATATCAAGTGTTTTGTATATGCAATTTTGCCTTTCGTTCAAAAAACTAAAACTCAACACATTTGCTTTTACCGAATGCATTTATTTATATGGCGCTAAAATAAAAATACTAAAAAACTGAGCATACGATGCTTCATATATTTTGTTATGAACGCTTTGTATGTGTATTAAAAGATAAAAAGATAAATAATCCTTTAAATCAATTTTTGTTTTGCAAAAATGCAAAATTGAACGAAAATTGAAGCTGCTGCGATACACATTAAGATCCCATGCATTTTCAACACTTTTTATTCGAATCATGGATGATTTACTTTAAATGGCAAATGTTACTAGAAGCTATCGGTTGATCATAAGCTCTTATATGTAGATTGTATTTATGGCAGACAAAAGAAGCCTCTCCTCCGTCCGCCCCCCCCCCCCTTTTTCTTACATTCACCAACACCATTGTGATTCTGCGCTCCGAAATTCGTCTTGTGGTAAATGCTCAAAACGGAAAGCAGATTAATACAAGGTTTTTCATGTACATATAATGTCAAGAATAACACGCGGTATATCGTTAGAAGAATGGGAAGAAAAAACCAAGCTTACGGAAAAAGAAAAGCAAAGCGTTTATGATTTAGAGGATGCTTGTGCAGAGCTACCACTGCCGTCCAACTGGGTACAGTGTTATGAGGGCTTTGCTTTGCATTGTTCCAAGTAGCTCAAGTGTTATACTTACTTGTTGACTCTTTAGTATTTGGGCGATAAATTATTAGGCTCACCTTCGCTTGGAAGCAACATGTCGAATTCGCCGGGTGGACTATCGCCAGAGCAAGTGTCTGGATCGTCGTCAAGCCCACTTAACCCACACGTGCTTGCGTCTCGATTGATAGCAGGAGCAGGCAATTCAGCGCCCATGGCAAGGACATTATCCACAGCTAATCTACTTGCCGAGGCTACTGCAGCCGATACCGCAGCTGAAAAGCAGGTAGCCAACGAAATTGGCAGCGAGAAGCCCATCGAGACGTTGCAAGAGTTCTTTGACTGGTTTGCAGCAATGGAATCTGAAATGGAAAAAGGACAAGAAGACGTCTACCGCAACCATTTATCAATAGTAAAGCTGTATCAGAGCGCATGCGACGAGTTTTTGCAAGATCTACAGACGACGTGTCAGTTATTCGATGATCTGGAAAAGGACTATTCGTTTGTGGACGTCAGAACACGATCTTTACAGACAGCATGCGAAACACTGCTGGAAGAACAGCATCGATCGACCCGTTTGGCGGAAGGATTGGCAGCGAGGCTGGAGTACTTTAATCGGCTGGAGCCTATCGCCAAACTATTCAACTCGCCAGGTGACGAAATCTGCTTGCAACCAGAGTTTATACCTATGCTTGAAAAACTGGATGAATGTATAAAATATATGGAAGAACATGTAAGTTTCTTTTCTCTCTCTCTCTCTCTCAAGCACATTGATCCACATAGACTAATGATAACCCATTGCAGCATACATATCGTGATTCTGAATTGTATCTGATGCGTTTCAGACAATGCATGACTCGAGGTATCACGCTGATAAAGATGTACGTAATATCAACATTCAAGACGCTGAGCTACGATGTGTACAAGCAGGTAAACACCAAAGACACTACCATGGGGAAGCAGATTGCAATGTACTATGTCAAGTTCAAGACCATTGCGCCGACTATTCGATCACTAACAGCGCAGGTAGAAAAGAGATGCGGCCACAAAGAATACAGGTCGCTGTATGAGGACATGCTGCACACCTACTTTCAGACAAGACAGCAGTTGCTGAGCCCTCTCATCTCCAAAAAGATACAGCAGCTGGGCCCCAGTGACAAGGATTTGCTTGATTTTGCAAAAAATGGATGTGCCTACATGATGAGTCTTTGTTCTGATGAACACAATCTCTTTTACAACTTTTTCCAAAAATCAGGAGAGCAGGAGCTATAGTAAGATCCACACAGGCGTGTGCCATAGAATATTAAACTAACAAACTACCCCCACTGACTGCAGCAACTATCTGGACGTTTTAACAAGCCATCTATACGACTATCTTCGACCACGCATCATCCATGAAAATGATATCATCACACTATCCGAACTTTGTAATGTCTTTTTGATGTATGTGATGCAGGACGAGAACGATTTGGGTAAGGATCACTAGAGACAGCCAAAAATAAGAACGAATACTTACTGATGGACAGTGCTGGGGATTATGGACGACAAGAACGACGTCAAGTTTGGCCATTTGCTTCAAAACATTCTGGAGGACACACAGGCCAGGCTTGTATTCAGAGCCCAAAT
The DNA here is from genome assembly GCA_025201805.1 of Parasitella parasitica. Classification (NCBI taxonomy): domain Eukaryota; kingdom Fungi; phylum Mucoromycota; class Mucoromycetes; order Mucorales; family Mucoraceae; genus Parasitella; species Parasitella parasitica. The sequence goes on from MU619238.1 coordinate 437,060, forward strand.
GTTTATCCACAATGACATCCAAAACTACCAGCCCAAACCACAGGATTTCGAAAATATACGCCAGCATGACGATCCGCATCGTGAGCAGGACAAACAAAAGACCTGGGTAGTGCTGGACACAAACACCACTGTGACAAACACAGCAACACTAGCCATCACAGAAGAGGATACGTCAGATACCCATTCCGTTCGATCGGCACGGTCGAGCCTGCTTGCTGATGGCCATGACGAAGCTAGCGGATGGTTCCCTACTTTGCAAAAGACGTTATGGATTTTGTCCAAGCTGTACAGATGTGTTCAGGTAAGTATGTGGCTAGAGGATTCGAAAGGCTTGCTGACACAGCCTACAGAACGGCGTCTTTGAAGATTTAGCTCAAGAGGCAGTATCTCTTTGTAATGAATCGCTTCAAAAGGCTAGCGAATCAGTCGCTGCACTCAAGTCTCGCCTGGACGGCCAGCTATTTTTGGTCAAAAACCTGCTCGTGCTGAAAGAGCAGCTGGCTCCATTCGAAGCTAATTTAGTGCACGCAGGAAAGACGTTAGACTTTTCTCATACTGCAGGTAATTACACAAGAAAAAACGAAATTACATCGTTTTTTAATGCCGTGTTCGTGACAGATTCATTATCGTCTCTGCAGCAGCAGAAATCACTCATGTTCAACCCAAATGCTCTCATCGGTCTGGCTCAGAAAGGAATGCCCCGTGTGGTGGAAGTGAGCCTGGATTCAAGACGAGAAATTGACTTCCAGATTAAAAAGGTGTGCGAGGAGTTTATCAATCAGTGTGTGGATGGTGCGTTGGAACCACTTACTGCATTTTTGATCAAGGTAGGTAAAATGCATGCTGGAGTGTGTGTTTGTGTGCCAAGCCCCAACTAATTCTGCACAGTTATCGGCTATTCTGCCATCAGCAGTGCTACCCAAATCATCGGATGGACGAGACTCACCTGCGCAAAAGCTGAGCTCAAGTAAGTCGTATGACCTCGTATTGATCCCCATCTAATATGTTCTGTTAAAAAAAAAAAGAGGACGTAACTGAAGCCGCAGATCAGTTTATGGAAGCAGTTGAGGAGCGCATTCGGTTTGTGATGAAGAAACTGCGAGAGTATGTCAATGACCAAAAGATGGAACAGATTTTGCTGAAGCCTATAGAGACGAGCATTGTGGAGCAATACAAATCGTTTCTGATTAGAATTGACATCGAGGCCAAGGAAGGAGGACGGATTGCAGCGTTGGCACAAAGGCCAATGTCTGCTGAATCAGTGGCAGTGTGGATATCTCAAATAAAAGACCAATAATTGACGATAATTGACGTTTATACCATCGCATGCAATGCATATTAATCAGCATGTCTTGGCTTCCGAGTAAATTTGTATTATCCTTGTGTGTTTTAGCTTCTTTGCAAATCACACTAACAAAAGATAGGGGAGAGAAATTTTGGCTGCCACCACTAAAACTATTACCACAATGGGACGCAGATCTCAATGAGTCAAATGCATAAAATATACACCAAACCTAAAATGTACTTGTTTGTTAGTTTGCGAAAGAGACTCTCTCTCTTTTTGACTAGATAAAGAGGGTAAATTTGTATAAATACAGCTAATAACGTGTGTATCTTTATGGGCGTAAATACGGTATATACAACTAGAGCTATTTTGAATGGCTACCGGTTCATTCAACATCAAAAGTCTATTAATATAAGTATACCATATACTGGCAAAATAAGCTGACGACAATGTTAATCAAAGTAACATGTATTCTCGGGACATTTACAAATTTCATCATCAAAATGAAATAAAATCCTTATTTGCAAATGGTCATGTATGTATAATTATTATTATCTTATTGTAAAAACTTTTAAATAATATTATTAAAAGGAAGGAGGCCGCGATGTTCTTTTACGGTTACCATAATAGTAAAAATTATATGTATATGTGAGCAAGCTGAGGTTAGTGATGATCAATTTCATATGTGTACATAAAAGGGGTTCAGATGCTCTTGCTGTTTTGATGCCTATAAAAGATAAACTCACATTTAACAACCCCTTCTCTTTCTTTCTTATTATTTTCTCTCTACCCCTTCTCCACCGACCTTTTAAAACCAACTGATGCTGCTAAAACCTTCTATATACAATGCTTTGATATTATTATTTGCTCAATTGGCCTTCGCAGCCAGAGAGGAGGAGAGCAACGTGGATCCAAAATCAGCGGAATTTTGGGGCCAAATCGTAGCCATTGTCGTTCTAGTGGTGCTAAGTGGTATTGTTGCAGGTAATGAAATTATTTTCGAGGGAACCAGCAATCCACATACTGACCTGTGTTTACATATCACAACAAAATATAATATAAAAAAAAAATAGGTCTGACGCTTGGCTTGGTAAGTGCGAGAAAATCGTCGACATTAGCTAGTAGTTGTTCATGCATCATGTTTTCTTCTAGATGTCATTGGACACAACAAACCTATCAATCCTGGAAATTGCAGGTACACCACAGCAGCAATACTATGCATCTCGTATCATCCCCATCCGTAAGAATGGACACATTTTGCTGACAACATTACTACTGACCAACACTGTCCTGAATGAAACACTACCGATTTTGTTTGACGGCATCTTTAGCAAAGGATTTATTTCGGTCATTGCTTCGACTGTACTTTTGGTGCTATTCGCAGAGATTTTACCACAGGCCGTCTTTTCGAAGCATGGGTTGGCTATTGGCGCAATGTTTGCTGTGCCTGTGAGAGTACTGATTGCCATCTGGTCGATAGTCGCATGGCCAATAGCCAAGTTCTTGGACTATCTTCTTGGAACACACACAGGTTTTTCATATGGCGTTGCTGGTATGTTGATATCCCTCTGTATGCTATATTTCGTAATGCAAAATGCTAATTGGATCTTGCATAGAATTTGGAGCACTCATCAAACTTCATGACGAATCCCAATATGAACACGGCACTCTAAAGAATGAAACTGTCATTATGCTTCAAAATATTCTAAACATGCAAGACAAATGCATCGGCGACATTGTTACGCCTGCCAGTACCATGTTGATGCTACATTCAAACACTACTTTGACCATAAATTCTGTGTTGCAGTATATAAGGAGCGGGTATTCCCATGTATTTGTCTACAGCAATGAAGATAAAGAACAATTGGATGTGATTCTCGATGATCAAAAAATTCTCGGTGTTCTAGATTTAAAGGTAAATAATATTGCTTCCCGGTGAAGAAGCCGAATAAGTCTTACTCATTGCACACCATACCCATAATAGTCATTACTTGGTTTGGATCAAAATGCACTCAATGTCCCTATTGGCAGCATGAAAATTGATCCCTGCCTGACAACTTCTTCAAGAACCTCCGCCATCCAAGTAATGAATAATTTGCTTCAGGCAGAAAAGTAAGTTTTATCGCAGCAATGCTATCGCAAAGAATCTAAAGGCCTTTATAGTGAAAAGTTTGTTTTGATATATTGTACAGAGCAAGATATCGAGATTGCTAAGCAAGAACAAGATGAGAAATTGCATGCAATGGCATTAATTCGAGCAACTGCAATCAAAAAACATGCGAAAAGTATCAAATGTGCTATCAGAAGATTGTTCAACAGCACATGTCCAGTTTGCCACAGTTTCTTGATGACTGAGGCATCTCCAAAATGTGAAGTGTTTAGAAACACTTCAAGTCAAAAGATTGAAGAAGGAACCGTTGTGGACAATGCCAGCAGCGTACCTACTACAATTGTGACAGCAGTATTAGAACCTGGGCTGTTGGGCATAGTAACCTCTGCCGGTATCTTGAAGCAATTATCTTTTCCTAGACAGCACTTGAATATCGAACGACAAGACAGTGGTCGGTTAGATGCGTCAAAAATAGTATAATAATAACATATAAGTCATCAATGTATAAATGTCCATAAAGCTTTATAACAAGTAGCAATAAAAAGGAAGCGCTTTTATTTACTGTATCAAAACAAATATGGTTCCTGATAATATACTTTTGGCGTATAAAACAAGCTGAAATCTGCACATTCCATAGTGAAATACATACTGTTGTCCAAAATGTGTGTGGGTATTTTATCTCTCACTTGCGTATATTCGATTTCTTGATACTGATCTGTTCGCTGAATTTCGAACCAACTCTCAGCCCCTTCGTCATCCAAATGTCGAATATAAGGACAGGCATGGTCAATAAATACTTGCACACTGCTTAATCGTGTGTGATCGAATAGTTTTAGATTGATTTCGCTTTCCAGAGGGTCATAGCTCCAGTATCCAAACAGCTTTAGATGCTGTAGTTGCAGACAACATGTCGAGATGTAGTTACATGGGCTGAACAGTACCTTTTCATCCTCACTCATAAAACTTGCAAGCGTGCATTCAGTCAGTGTGATTTGCTTGATATTGTGTTGTGTTTTTTCCTCTCTGTCCAATGTTATATAAAAGCCTCCAAGGCTGATCTCTTGTAAATGTCCAAGTCCATTCAAAAGAACATTAAACGGTAAAATTGAAGCTTCATAATACAGATGTTCGGTTAACGTGGAATGCGCTGGCTCATTACTACGGTCTCCATAGTTTTGTAAGTGTAGCCGAGTGAGGTTTGTCAAGTTCAATAAAATATCGTTAAAGCGGTCAGGATAGTAAGAGATTGACATGGTTAAGTCCTTTAATGCCGTTTTGTAGCTATCAGTTGAGCAAAGTACAACAAAATTCTCAATGTCGTCTCCATCGCTAATGTTGAATGTTGAGATGTTGTTGACGCCCTGGCTATCCATCAACTTTAAAAAAGAAGGTGTAAAGCTGAATAGATTGGTGTCAAAATGTTTTAATTTGGTGCAGGACACAAGTATCCGATTAGCTTGATCTCTGTAAGCATCGGACATGCTTTCTTGCCGCTCATTTAGGACATTGCACACGATACGCTCAATGTGTTTGTACTTTACAGCCATATACGATAGTAGGGGAGTTCCAGATACAATTCTCGACGATAGAATTTCTACGCTCTTCAAAGTGACAGGCGCTTCCAGAGGGTGATAGTGCAGTGGTGGAACGTCGTACATGAATCTTTGTCCTTGCGCCGAAGGATGATTTGCAATATATACAGATTCCAATCTCAATAGACGTAGATGGGGACAATGTCGGTGCAAAATGTCCAATTGCTCAATGTTTATATGAGTGTGATTGAGTGTCATTTCAGCAAGTGCAGGTGCTTGTTGCAGCCCATTTAATAAATAGTCCATGCCAGATGCTAATTTAGAAGTTGCAATGTTGGAGTAGTTGAGCCATAGTCGTATCAAACGTTTGAAAGGTTGTGTTGAGCAATTGAGCATGAATGCAGATAGCATGTTTGTGCTTGTTTCTTCTAAGCTTTCTATTGTCTCTGACCAGCCCTCAAACTTCTCGTCCAAGCGGCCTTCGTACACTCCCCGGTGGAAATCTGCTGTGGCGGAGAATCCTGTACTACGCGGTGCAACTTTTCTTCCCTTTGAATTGATAAAGGAGTACATGGCGCTGTCATTTGTGAATAAATGAAAGCGCTTGACATAAGGCACAATTGTCGCTAATTTTACTAGGCTCTTGACAGGTAGCTCACCTGCTAAATTATATTCGAATGTCGCCACTCTTCTGCCAAGGAGTGTGTTTTTCTTGAAATACTGCTTTATGCGGCAGTCTTTTACTAGGTCATTGCAGATGACCGACTCAGTTAGTAGATAGGATCGCTGGATATAATTGTGCCACAGTCGACATATTTGCGAGCAGGTCAGACGGTCATTATGATCTAAAAACTGTATGATATAAGTGAAAATCTCGGTTGGAAGTGTATCCATGAAGTCGAAAAAAATGAAGAAAAAAAAAGACTTGAAAACTTTTTTTTTTTTGGCTGAGATTTGTCATTGTTGTGCTTACAGATGCACAGCAAGTACTAGAAGTTATCGTGCTGCCCTATACACCTCAAAAACGGTATCTTAGCCGTCCTTTTGACTTACGCACACATGCTCTGCACATTACTGTTTTAATATTTACTTGAATCCACTATTACGACATAAGTTACTTGTAGGTATCCACGTACCAAACAACAGCTCAGATATTAATTATGAAAATTATGCATCTCTAAATTTTTCATGAATTTTCAAATGGTGAAAAGCTGCTTTTGTGTGAATCAGCATCCAAGTCTTGGTAGATGGTTTTCTATATTTTGAAAACGCCGTTACAGCACAATGGCAGATTGGTTATAAGACAGTAACCGTGATTCTTAATGAACTGCCACAATAACAATCGACTTGGGATTGGCTGTTTAGATGTTCTTATAGTTCCAGTCTGAGTGTACGACACTTTTGTACCATTTTCGCCTATATTGGTAACCGTTTTATATTATCTGATCAACAAAAGAGATGAATTATATCGAAAAGTTATAATGATACTCACATATACAAAGAGACAACGAATAAACCAGTTGCAGAATGAAGACGGGTATTCATTTTATTTATCAATGTTCAACTAGCCATTTAGTCGGCAAGCAACGCGCTAAAGGAGAATGGCTCAAACTTGACACCATCACCCATATAAAATTTACCATCAAATTCAACCCAATGCAAACGCAGAGCATGCAAAAATGCAGATAAGCCTTCCATGCACAGCAAAATGCCAATGGTTAAGACAAACCACATTGCAAAGCCAATAACCAAGCCTACAACAGCAATAGGACCAGCGAAATTGAACCAAATCTTGAGTGTCATGTCCCACAGCACACTTGATAGTTCTGTTATATGACAATGTTAGTACAGGCTGTTAGCCGTCGATAAATGTCCAGACTTACGAGCATGAGCAAGCGACAAAGCCCAAAGACGAAGATAGGAAGCCGTGTTTGAGATACAATTAAGGCAGAATTCAATAGTATGGATCGTTTGGTGGATCATTTCTTCGCTAAACTCAAACTAGACGCTTTTTAGTATCCCTTTGCCAACATGTAGCAACCTGATAGTTACCTCTTCTTCTTCCTCGTCGTCTTCATGTTGAACCGCTGCTACTGATTGACCAGTCGCTTCTGCGTCATCCGATTCAGAAAGAGCATGGTATTGTTGTTTCTGGTGCTGGATTTTCAGATAGTAAGGCTTAGCAAACCACATCCAAGGCACACAAACAAGAGCAACAAGAATCAAGACCAATTGAACTGTACCTTGGCCCTTGTACAGCTGCTCTTGTGGATTTACTTTGCCAGGTGTCAAAAACATGTAAATCAGCATGTTTAGCAAGTTGGGAGGTGAGTTGTGAATATGGTTGCCTAAGCTGTCAAGCTCCCACCAATTGATACTCCACTTATACATGATGCAAAAGATGAGGTAGCCGAATACAGACTCCATAAACAAGATCTGTGGCAAAAACTCGAGCCATACAAAGATACTCTTGCCGTAATAGATGTGATTGAATACGTTGAGGCAGATGGCAAAAGACATCTAATATGAGTCAGTATACGCAAAAGACACTGTCTAGGCTGAGAGAAAAAAAAACTTACATGAATGACACCAATAATGATAGCCTGCTTCATTTTGTAAGAGTTGGAAAACAGCAAAAAGTTTTCAGAGCCATGCCATGCCGGATCAAAGCCAAAAGTATACACGTTGCCATTGGGGATTTCTTCGACTGTCTCGAAAGACGTAAAATTGGCAGGGAGATCAAAGCCAGACTTGAATACATTGAGAGAGAGAGAAAAGATATCGTTATAGATACATCCCGTGAATATAGAGAAGATTCCCATCATCAGCATCATGTAACGGCCACTGAAGAACATGGTAAATATTTCATCCTTGACATTAGCAAGCTTCTTTTCGTTTAAAACCAAGTAGAGCGCAAAGCAAAACATCAGAAATCCATGGCCGATATCACCAAACATAATGGCAAACAAAAACGGAAAAGAGACAATGGTAAAGAGACCAGGATTAACTTCACGGTAGCGCGCAATGCCGTACGCATCAATGATGTTTTGGAAGCCTTCAGTGAATTTGTTGGTTCTGTGGTAGGTGGGAGGCTTTCGCTTTGTCTCTAGCTCAGTGAACACAGACGGCATGTTGGTGCCGGACGACTCGATGGCATTCTTAAGGGCAAGATTGACAATAGGAGTATCATTCTTTGCACACCAGCCTTCGGCGATCAAGCATTTACGATTTACATCGTAGTTGAAGAGATTCATGGTATGGTAAATAGCCTTTTCCTTGCGGACGGTAGTATACCAGGCATTAAGATTGTCGGCCACGTTCAAGAGCTCATTTTGGCGGGTGTCTTTGGTTTGAGAAAGAACCTAAATGACAAAAACCTTAACATGGTGTCTAAATATGGGGAGGGGGCTGTACGCTACTTACAGCATCCAGGTCTTTGATGCGAGAGGTCACCTCAGCAAGAGCCTCATGTCTTTTATCACTGGAATCATCGACAGTGTACAGAGTGCCGCCCATGCTCTCTGTGATTTTTTTGATTTTGTTGATTACTTCTTGGCCATGCGCGAATATAGCAAATACATTCTTTTGCACCTTTTTGGTGGTGTCTGCAGGATCGATGATATCGTCATGGATTTCAGCGAAATTCATGTAAAGATTACCACGCAGTATTCTCCAGAGCACACGCTCAAATATCTGTATCTTTTCTCTGGGAACGACGCCAGTGACATAGCCCAAGTTGTCGATAAGACCAGTTTCTTCTTGGACATTGGCAGCTTCTTCGTCATCGTCATTTGAAGACAGTAGCGGTGCTGCTGCAGCGTCTGTTTGCTGCAGCTGGTTCCTTGATTCTGCCTACATAGACGAGTTGATATATGCTGATATTGTTGGTCTGTTTCCAAGGATGCTTTTACCTGCTCAAAGAATGCCGAAGATTCCTTCAAAACATGACGGAGTTCAGCCAATTGCAGATTACGATGCAATAGTGTTTCATATGAACTATTCATTTGACTGATACGCCCTTCATGCTCTTTCAGGTTTTCTTCTAAATCGTCGATCTCTTGGGCAGTGCGAGCGCTTGAGTAATGAGTATCTGGCTCAGTCACTTGAAAGGGTATCTCTGATTTTTCTATTTGCGCCTGAAAGAATCCTAAAGGAGGCGAGGAGATGAGTGATGTTGTTTCAGGTACAGGAAAAAAAAAAACCTTACTGCATTGTCTTTCCATTTCATCTAATTTTCTGATTTCAGATACAAATGTGCGCTGAAATGCATTGATACTAGGATTCAACTATAGGTACAAATATACCATTAGATCGCGTGCATTCTTTTTGTTTAACAATATCATACATCTCTGAATTGCACTTTGCCCAGCTCACCCAACTCTGCGACACAGGTATGTGCAACTTCAGCTGGTATAAACAACTGAATAAGTGACATCTCTTCCGAACGGAAGAGTGTAGTTTGACTATTTGTCATTATTCAAAACCTAGTAGAATAAAGTGATAGAGAAAAAAAAAAAAAAAAAGAAAAAGTGTATTTTTTTAAGGGGTAGGAGTATTGTTGCAGACTTTATGTATCAGCTTAAACCTCAACAACCGTGTAGCTGCTTGTCCTGTCTGTGTGACAATGACGTTGTCCCTTCAAACAGTTGTGAAATATGCTGCTCAAGCCGCAAACACCTTGCTCAAAGTAAAGCGCTGTTGGTCAGGTTTGTATGATACATACGCTCTATAGTATTAAAAAAAAAAGCCATCATATAAAACATTCTGTGTGTTTTACCATATACAAAAAGCTTTGAATACACACATTGGAGACAGATTAATGCAATTTTTGAATCATTTGATTAAAGCCAAGTAGTACATTGACATTGTCAATCAAAAACCAAGCTTTTGGCAACGTATCGACATGGCTTTCAGGAAGCACTAATTAAAAAAGGAGATGTTCGATATGTATCATTGTTATTGCTTGCACCTAAAAATAGGGCTTAAATTTTAGTGTATATAATGCAGCAACTAATACACGTAAACATGAACATTCAGTTTTTACGTATGATAATAATATTGGAGAGAAAAGCGTTTTGTTGTTGATAAGAATAGTGTCGATTCAGGAAAATATAGTTGCAATGATTCCATGCGTAAGTAAATGGATCATTTTCTGATTCCGTATTCCAACGTTTCAATCTACTATAAAGTCCTTTTTTTCTTTGCTTCCATTTCTTTTTTCTCTTTTTTCCTTTTTACTTGCTTTTCAAATTTCTTTTATCTTCGATCCTTAGAAGCAAAGACAAAAAGAAAATGATCAAGAACATTGGCAAACTCAAGCAGGTAAGATACCACATTTTGTTTATGTATCTTTCGTGTGTGTCGAAGGCATATGTATTTGGTTATTTTTAGTTTGGTTAGTGGGTGTTTTAAACCCTGATCATGGATGGTCGTGAGACCTTTCTTACTCACCACAACATCCAATTTTTAAATAACTGCTGTTGCTGTGGTGTGAGATTGTGTTTGCCAGCTTGGAATATTCGAAATACAAAATAAAGAAAGTCATTAATGTGCTTCTACCGTAGTGGACGGGCGAGAAATTTGGCTCTGCAAAAACAACACTACAAACTGAAGACTTTCAGCGTCTTGAAGTGGAGACAGAGAGAAAGCGTGTTGCATTTGAAAAGTTACACGCATCTGCTTTGATCATGCATACTCAACTGTTGAAGAAAAAAATCTCTCCTGAAGACAACAAATCAAAGCGCTTGCCTAATGATCTGCTTGGTGTTTGCATGGGCAGTTATGGCAATGAGTTCACAGAGGATACGCCACTAGGTAAGCTTCTGACCTAATAAACATACGAGTTCAGACACTCAACGTAGAGACAAAGGTATTGCTATAGTCAATTTTGGCCATGCACAGTCCAAGATCGGCTCTTACCAAGAGGATTATGCAAATGCAATGAAAACCAACTACATGGATAAACTGGACGAAGGCTTGGCTCAATTCAAGGAATATCAGGCCCTTCGCAGGAAGCTGGAATCTCGTCGATTAGATTACGACTCTAAATTAGGCCGTTTACAAAAGTCCAAAAAGGAAAAGCCCGATCTAGAGCAAGAAATGCAAGCAGCGAAAATGAAGTACGAAGACTCTGAATATGATGTGATTCAACAGATGGCTGCTTTACAAGACTTTGAGGTAAAATGAGCACTAGGAAACTACCATCAAAATGGATGATGCTTAATGACTGACTGTAGGACGAACATTGTGAAGCATTGGAGAACTTTTTACAGATCCAATTTGAATATTTCACCCGTTCCTTGGAAGCATTGAACGATGTCCGAGCAAACTGGAGTCAGCCTGTGAACTCTGTTCGCCAAGCTCCAAGACGCACTACCACAATAACCCGCACTTCGAGCAATAATTCTACGGGAGATGACAATGTCGTTCGACCACCTGTTAATGCACCTGCCAGCCTTGCTCCCAAAATGCTTTCCCTCGGTAAAAATCCAAGCTCAGATACCTCTGCAAGGCGGATCCCAAGCCGCAAGAACTCGTCATTTAGCGACCGTGATGATCTTCCTATTCCTTCCAGTCGTGCAACACCTTCACCAGTGCCGCCTGTATTACCAAGAAGACAATGTAAGTTGATCATACATGGTCATGTCAAGTAGGACAATACAGTGAACTAACGTATACAACAATGATGATTGTAGCACAAGCTTCCAACAACAGCGATAACAACCAACGACGGGCAATCTACGATTTTGGAGGAGACAACGAAGACGAACTATCCTTTAAAACAGGTGATCTAATCCAAGTAGTAGAGGAAGTCGACGAAGGATGGTGGCTAGGTGAAGCAACTGACTCGAATGGAACTGTGCGTCGAGGTATCTTTCCAGTTAATTATACAGAACTTGTTGCTACTAGTGCTGGGCCACCTATGCCACCAAGACCTGTTTTGTCTTCACCAAACTCAAATGCGCATCACGATTATATCCCTGAGGAAGACAAACATGACCGAGTTGTTTATGAAGAGCCTACTACGCATGACTATTGTAATGGTGGCGTATCCCCATTTGGAGACAACAATGGATCATTGAATAATACAGCCAAAGGATTTTCCTATATTCGGCCGAGCCAACCTACTCGCGCTCTATCTACTAATACGCTCAAATCACCCAGCAGCTCCCCACTGCCTCATAAAAGAGCTCCGCCACCACCACCGCCTAGCTCACGTACACCGCCTGTCCTCGCATCCACTAGAAGCTCGGATACTTCTGGTGCTCGGACAGCACCCTCGACGCCCTACCAGATGCATCAAGCCAACAGTGATAATTACTTTGATTCTGTAACACCAGATTGCGGTGAATGCGGTTGTTCTGAATTTACCGCCAACATATTCAAAAAGGGTCATTGTAACAACTGTTTCCACAAGCATTCTTAAATCAATAAAGGATCCTATTACAAAGGGGATATTTTACTTGGGTATTCAATGCAAGGAGGGAAACGCTCAAAAAGAATTTTGTCTATTCGAGAATTTTAGTGTATTTTATAAAACAAAACACCATTTAATGTAACACGTTGTACGCCACAAACGCAAACCTAACGACTCTAATTACCGTTTTTTTAATAATAATCAGCAAGATAAAATGTATTACTCTAATAGTATGTTCATTTGGTTTATTTTATTAAATTAATTTTTTCCACGTAAAAAAAATAAATATAAATATTATATACAACTCCTTTTTTTTTTTTTAATAAACTAGAAAAGCAATAATAAAAGTACAAGAAAAAAGAAGGTAAAAAGGGAATTTGTACACCTACTAGAGGGGAGTGTAAGAGAGAGAGATAAAGAGAAAGAGGGATACAGGGAGGATTTATAAATATTAAAAGAAAAAAAGGAGACGGGAGGTGAGATAAAAAATAAATAAGAGTTATCTAAAAAAAGTATGCTGGGAAACTCGCCTGGGAAACCAGCTTGGAGGTCTCCCATTTAAAATAATTGAAATTCAGATTTTGACAAAATAAAGTGATATCATTGGATAAACTCTTATGTTATTTGACATGAAAGTGTACCTAATGCATTGAATACTGGTGTCTTTATACTGTTAATTGATTATTCTTGTATATATTCACTATAGTAGATTTTCTACTGAATATTTTTTATTGTCTAAGGTTATTTTTAATATCTTTTAAGCAGTTTATAAAAGAGCTTTACTAAAAGAAACATCGAGAAAGACTTGGAAAATA
>MU619238.1:455101-470298 GCA_025201805.1 Parasitella parasitica
AAAAATTTCGATTGACCGCGAAACTTTTCACTCATGAAAATAAAAAAGAGTGATCAGTATTATAAAGCCAAGCTTAACCTTTCTTGTTTCGTTCAGGAAAAGATATACCGATTATTCAGCAAACTTGCAATATTCGAAACTTTTTTAATATGAAGTAAGGAAACACCAGGTTGGTTGCTTTTGGTCTTTTTTTATAGACAAATTTTGGAGTCAAAAAAAAAAATTTTTTTTCCTTGAATCGGTCTGTTCTACATTGACTGTTTCATGGAGACAGCAGTTTCTTTTGCGGCTTTGAAGTCTGGATTTGGTCATGGTAATTGCTAAAGAAGACTAGTTTTCTTTTAGTTCATAAATAACGGCATACTATTTCTTTATACTGTATTGTTGTGTGGTGGCGCATACCAGGTCGTCTCTTTGCCTCCCCCACATAATATAGTCAAACGATCAGAACACCCCCCCCATATAAATAGTATATATTTTATCATCGTTAAACAAATAAAACAACAGTCTTTATTCCCATAACCATTAGTTTTGGTAGCTTTGGTTATATCTCTGTTGTGTGTTGTGTATTCGTATTGAGTAATCGCTTAGTTTTAAATCCTATATCAGGTAAATATCGGTCCACGCAACAGTATCTGATATTTCTATCAAAATGTATTTTAAACATTTATATGTCTCAGTAGCTCAAAAAAAAAAAAGAAAAAAAAATTACAAAAGGTCTAAAACGGAGCGCACAGAATACTTGAAGATTTACTGAAAAGACAAAAATACTGTTAAAAGCAAATCAATTCCTAAAAAGTCGCATTTTGAGCAAGGAAGGCATATCCTAAAAAAGATGATATTTGGGCCTATGCGGACTTTTAATTGTTTCATTCAAAACTTTTTCATTCTGAATACTTTTGACATCCCAAATTTGTTTTTTGATATTTCCATCATTAAAAATTGATTTTTTTCTTTTGAGTCTTTAAGCTTTCCAGTGCGATATTCAATTATCTATCTTTTGAATTTAGTTTCATCTCAATCGGATGTCATTGTATCAAGTAATTTGCAAAAAACCTAGATATGGTTTTTGTCACAAAAGTTTATTTTTAGAATAAGCAATAGCCTTTCTAAACATTTGCTTATGAGAGGCATTGCTTCTAGGGTCATTCTGTATTATAGGTTGACCAGTAAATTTTGTCGATTTGGGGACGAAAATCGACATCGTTTGGTTTCAGTGATTTTTTATGAGGGATTCCTCATGAAAAAAAGCAGAAAATTAGTGATTTTTTCATGATTCTGAAAATAGCTAAAATTGATGTAGAATTATGTGTTGAGGTTCTAGCAGTCGATTGAAGTTGGTTTGAGCGAATTCTGAGCAATATATGTTGAGAAAACGCGTATAAACGTTTAAGCTGGACAACGGTTACACCAGCCAATACTGAGCATTTGTTGTACAATGAAAACAACCCTACCCAATAACCGCCAAGTTGCCACGACGAACTGCATGACAACTAAATAGCTATACTTTACACTCGTTTGAAAACAGAATAATGAAATGACTAACTATGGGCATATTGAAACAACGTTTTGTTTATTCGTATCTATACTATATTTACATATTAAATTACATACTATACTGGGTTTACTTAATGATTTTTCTTGTTGGGATGACAGTTGGGGTCCGCTAAATCATAATATGATGAAGGTGGAGGATATGGACCTTTGAATATGATTTTAATTACATTTCGAATGATGCCAACAGCTTTTTTCACTCGTTTGCGACTTTTCCCTTCTTTTTTGTTCTTCTTTTCAGGTAATGTCTTGAATGAAGCTGTTGTTGCTGTTGCTGTTGCTGACGCCGATGCGGATGCGGACGCTGACATTGGCGCTGAGGCGGTGGCTGTTGCTATTGCGGATGCTGTTGCTATTGCAGAAGCTATTGTGGATGTTTTGGCTGCTAATTTTGACTGTTCTTGATGCTCACAGCCATTGACTACTTGATCAGGCCACTTGACATACGACTTCATCCAGGGATGAAACATGACGAGATCATACGAAGCTCTGGAGTGTTCTGGCGAAAGCATTCTTTGTAGTAAATCACGAGCATCTAAAAAAAAAAAAAAAAAAGAAAGGGACTAAATGAGTAATTGAACGCTGCATCGTATTGCAAACACAACATACCAGATGACAACGTCTTTGGCAGAATGAAATCAGATGTGAACATTTTTCGAAACAAATCTCGGTGAGACAGGCCGCAAGCAGTCGAGCCACGTTCTCCGTTGTTGGCAAAAAATGGAAATTTGCCTACCAACATACGGTATAATGAAATGCCCAATGCCCAAATATCGCTTGGCTCGTAATTAAAGGAAGAGCGAACCGATAATTCTGGTGCAATGTATTGTAGCGATCTGCAGATGGTAACATGATTAATTTCTTCTATAATACTAGATTATATACACATGTGTTAGTGATAACCTACCCTCCAAATTCCAGGTAATCTTCTCTCCCTCCATCTTTTAAAACAAAAGAAATGCCTTGGACATTATCTTTTTCATCGAATATAAGGAACATATCTTTCGGGCAGTCAGGACGACCGGGTGTGTACTGTTCATAAGCCTGTGCTACCAGCCTGCAGAATTGCAACTTGCATTCTTCTTCATTGCCTACCAGACCTGAATCAAAATCAGGTTCAGCTGTGGGCTGGCATTTGGCAGGCCATTCAAAAATGGGTGCATAGAGGTCTTCCTCATCGTCATCGTCTTCAACCAGGATCATCTTTGGTGTCTGGTCGATGACGTTGGAAACGGATAAACTGTCTGTGTCTCCATCTTCGTTTGTGGTAATGCTGTCTTCGTACTTTGCATCGATTGGTATACTGGGTAATGGTTTAAATTTGCGAGGCGATACTGGAGGTGGTAATGACCATGATGAGCGTGCGGTATCATAGCCATCAAGGCTTATGGTATCGTCATTGATAAATATGTTGTTGATGTTTCTGTTACTGATTGACATGAGAGTGGATGATGACCTGTTTCTTGGAATCGAATCTCCTTTAATAGATATGGTTGAACGATTGTAGGTGTTAGTTGCTGTGGATGTACAAGATGCTTCTAATGACTCTTGGATTGTGTATAATTCTCTACCAGCAGTAACAATAGCAGAAGAAGATGTATTGCGGTGCAAAAAGCGATTTATATTTGATTGACATTCCTAAACGTATTAATATTAGATTTTTGAACAATAAAATAAACATGCTGCATAGATTCCTTATTTAATCGTATCCAATATATTTTTAATGTATTCTACACCTCCCTTCCAACGTCTCTCTCCTTCAACCAATTTTTGATTTCATTGTGCCAATTATGCGCTACAACCAATCATCTGAAGAGTTTAAATGAACTACAAACAGACCCCCCTTCCCCACCATTCTCACCAAATTCGTACCTTGAAAATCGGAGCCAACTCGGAAGTAGACCTGTCTACCTCCGAAAATTTAATGGATGTTGAACCGGGATTAGTGAGAGTAGAAGCAAAGTTGTTGTTGTCTTTTTGGGATGAGATCAGAAAAGGTAGAGGTGGTTCGTTTGGCGATAATGTTCTCCAGTCCTGTGCTTTTTTCTCGATTGCTTTTTTATTGATTGAGGCTGGCGATTTCTTTTTAAAAAATGTTAATTTTTGCCACCAACTCTTTTCGGTTTTCAAATTCGATCTTGGTTTTGTCAACTTTTCGATTATTGGCATTTCTCTGTCTCTCTCTCTCTTTTCTTTTTCTAGAATACCAAAAAAAAGTCTTGATATTACTGATTCATACAAATTTTAAGGCTGGTAGAACACGGAGATGTACACTAGCTGTAGTAATTAAATCGATTGTATTCTACAAGTTGCGAAATCAAAAAACAAGAGAAAAAGATGAGAAAAAAAAAAGAACAAAATGTAAACAACTATATATATAGACTGCAAAGGTACATAATATATTATGTTCAAGGGTAGGAGGTTTAATTAAACTACAACAACATTTATGTATACCTTATCAAAATGCGAGACAAATTGACAAATGTGGAAACTAGCTCTTTCATTCTTTCGTGGTAAAACCAGCGAAACGACGATCTGTGCAGGCACTTTTCTCCCGCTGATCCGGATTTTTCTAATAGATTCAATATTTATGCTCATTAATTAGACTTGAGATCAGTAATTGTCCAGCGCCCCTGTGGTTGAACCAGGAAAAAAGCATTGCCACTGATGCACCCGTAGGCGGCTTTCTCCTATATATATATACATATATATATACATGTGTATAATACAAGAAAATACCCCAAGATACTCCTCTTGCGACTATTTGAAGTATTCTGCCTATTGTTTTCCAACATCCCTGAAACATTTGCTCCATGTAAAAATGATCAGCAAAATATTACACAGAAATGTTTATACGTGAAGAAAAGTTCTGGAATGCTGGACAGTGGGCCTTCAAACATTATATTTTTCGATTGTATTTACTCATGTATGTATGCACTTGCAAAAAGGGAGATAGTTTGTCTTGAAAAAGGGGTTTCTTTTTTTAATCTTCATTGTTGTGTAGAATATATAATATGTGAATGCAATTTTGCTGAGGATTAATAGAAGATTTGAGTGCTCGGCAGATTATTGCGTGTCTGAAGCAGGCATATTTACCTCATTTCCAATTATATGGCCTGACTTTTCAACATTTACTCTTGACATCAGCAGGTATCAGCTCATCATTGTTATCAAAACAAATCTTTTCGCATATCCTTGCACATCTTGAACTATAATCATTTGAGTAGTACATAGCCTGTCTCACTAACTAGCAAGTTTCCGTTAGTCTTTGCTTGTTGTCTACTCTCAATATTTTTTTGATACAAGTTTGGGATAATAAAGTTGAAAATTCTCTGTGAGGTATGGGTCAGTAGTGCAGTATGTGATAGTCGTTAAATCAAATTGGGAACTGGCGTTTGCTTATCTCATGTTTGTTTGGCAAGGCTTAATTCAGCATGAAATTGCCACTTCTCTTACTCATCGCTCACCTAATAGTCCTCCTTTGTCATCAAACAAGTGACAATAGTTGGTGAGTATTACAAGCAAACGGCTTCTCCTGAACGATGTCAAATTAACAATTGATTTTTGCTATTATACACTATCTCCTACAAAAGTGTACTAATGTTACCGAGTCGTGGCCTTTACGTTTACGTTTAAATGAGTTGTTTAAAAATATTCCTACATTTGCTTTTTACAATAAATGGCATCGGGTTTCCTTTTGATGAAAGCGAAAACGCATAGATGTCAAACAGATATGTCTTTTTTCCTCAAACAAAAAAAAAACAAAAAAAAAGGTAAAATAAAGGCTAAGATGCTCATCGAAAAAGACTTGATGGAAACAACAGATCATCGAAAGTTAGAAAGAAATAATATCCAGAACAAGGCTAGCCCCAACTTTTGCAAAAAGAAAAAACGAGAAAGCTGTAGGAGAAGGTTTTACGGGGGCCACTTTCATTTTACTCGATGAAACATTTCAAAGTAGCTTTTGCAGTAAGTGTGGCATTACTGCTAACGTAGTAGAGATTTCTGCTAATCACAGCGAGGTGAAAGCTATTTGCGCTTGGTGAATCATGTAAAATCACCTTCAACCAGTCTCAGAAAACAGAGGGGACGATGACAAGTAAGAAGAACAGAAGAACAATGGTGACGAACAAGGGTAAGGAAATAATAAAAAAGGCATGCCCTACCTATTAGCCGGAAACATGTGATAACTATCAAGTAGAGCTGTCAAACAATGATATCCAAAATTGAAGCATGGTCATGACATGTGCATTGATACTAATAGACTTGCGCTCGTAAGCCAGTCAATTTTGTGTGAACGGTCTTTGGGAGAAAAGTATAGAGCCTACGCTTAAGCACTGCAAAGATTAATTCAGTATTGGAATATCGATTTAAAAACAACATATTTTGAGGGGCATGTTGTGATCTCTAAAAAAAAACAAAACAAAACAAAAAAAGATCAACTTATTTCGGTTAACCTAGTTATGGGTATTCCAAAAGCTCCTTTGTTCATCGGATGTCTCAAACAATATGACAGTTTATCGTGAAATCAAAGCCAGGGTGTGATAGCTGCTCATTAATCTGTTCATTTTGTATAATAGACTTCGATCAACTTTGAAACACCCCTATGCATGGAAAGAGGAGAATCGCAGACTTTAAAGAATAACAAAGAGACATAGCATTGAAACTGTTTATATTAAACAACACCTATAAACTCACCAATATGAATTTGCAAAAAAAAAAAAAAAAAAAAGGGATGTCTTGAGGTCGTTATCAGGATTAATCTTCACAGGAAGCAGGAGTTTCGTCAACCCACTTGAAGTCTATTATTTATTTGAATGAGTGAAGTTTACAATCTTTTCTTGGCGTTTCAAGTAACCTGCAATACTTGACCTGGCCGTTCTTCTGCATATGTAGATCTGAAATATGTTTCCATTCAAGGCTTAACTAGTTGACATTTGTATCGAAATGTGGTTCCTGATTATCATGCCAGTGACAATAGGCTTTTGTCGAGTATCATTGCTTGTCTGACTCACATGGGAGATATATGTACTCGGCTTGCCAGATTTCATCCATAATATGAATGATTTCGTATGAGAAATGAATAGTGCCTGATTTCTTTCACATAATGAGCGCCACATGCCAAATCCATAGTTTTTCTCGATTGGCCTTATTTGCGAGAGCGGAAATAGACAATGGTGTGGTTTGCTATTAAACAATTAGCGAGAAAGGACGTTGGAAAGTAATATCGTATTGACAGTATTAACTCATTCAAACTCACTTTTCACTCAGGATAAGGAAGCCATGCATACTGGCCGTTATGAATTGGATACAATTGTGTAATCATTTATCAGGCCAAGGGCTATTCCATTCAAGTATCTTGATGGCATTTATTACTTTGTTGCCCTTCATTTAGTAGGACTGAAAACTCCTCAGTAGTATTCCACTTCACTGCATGAATACGTCCAATGAAAGAACCAGATACTATCTCATAAATGTGGTACTATATATGGCGTTACTTTATCGATATCAAAGCATTGAAAATACATTTCTCAACCTCCCAATACTTTTTGGAGCCATCTGTATTGCATCTTACTGTTGGGGCAAAAATATGTATTAAAAGCAAAAAAAAAACAAAAAAAGGGTCCTGGTCTATTCCCTATTGCTTTCGTTTAAACAATGCACACAACGAAATCGAAAATAAGATGAAATTATACGGAATCAAATTAACCAAAACGAGCTCGAAAGAAATCAAAAAAAGATGTGGCTAAAGTATTCTTCCCATTTGCCCTTTATCCACGTGAGAATTTGATGAATAAGTTTTGCGAATGATTTTTCACACCAAAATTGCGGGATTATTATTACTTTTGTAATGTATAAAATCATTGATGGATACGTATACGATGGACATCTTTCTTTTTAGCCTGGTCAACATGTATCTTGAACCAACATCTACCCATATTATTCCAGTACATCCCTCTTCTACAGAAGGTTGGAAAACACAAAAGTTATCAGCTGATAAGCATGAATTTCCTGGAAAGAACAGCAATAGAAAAGTAGCTTACTTGTGGTCTCATTCTAACGGCTTCCATAAAGAGTCGTTCCATCCACTTATGAGAAGATTCAAAGATCACCTTCGCAGCCTAAGAGAGTATGACCAAACAGACATCACATTTATCTCCTGGGATGCCCGTAACCATGGCGACTCTGCTCGTTTGAATGAGAATGATTTATATGACTCATGTAAGAAAACCTTGTATCAAGTTGGTAGCTTTGCTTACGCATTGGAATATAGATCGATGGTCTGATAATGCAATGGATACAAAGCAAATAATTGATGAATTCCAATTGAGTACAGGATACGATCAGTTTATTGGTATTGGCCATAGCTTCGGTGCTACATCTATGTATGATATTATGACAGGTCTAGTTGCATAGTCTGACATATTTTTCTGCATATAGGATCTTGTGCGAATATTACTATCCAGGAACATTCAATGGTTTGTGTGTCATTGAGCCTGTGTTGTCTTCTGTCATGTACGATGGTGAAATCAAGGAGCAATTCCCAATTTTAGCATCTAGAAAGAGACGTGATGAATGGTCTAGTTTTGAAGATTGTCACAAGTCATTAGCATCAAGGGGATTTTTCAAGTTGCTGCACCCAGAAGTGCTAGACCTTTACGTGGTATGTATCAGGCATAAATTGATGGCAGGTTATGAATGCTAAATAATTTGTCACTACTAGAAATATGGGATGTACAAGACTGAAAAGGGCACAGTGAAGCTCAAATGTCCCAGAGAGCAAGAATACGTAAAGCAGAATTGATCATTTTACATCCCAACGGCGTGGATACTAACGTTCATTCTATGTAGCTTGTGTTTAAATTCTCCCAGTACGATACCTTTGTCGCCATGAGATCACTCCAAAACCTCAACATTCCTATTCACTTTGTTTATGCCCTGGACTCCACATTGTAAGTGTAGATCGTTAGAACAGCGTAAATTTACTCAACTCTTGAAAAACAGCGTTGCCCCTGAGGATGCTGTTTCAGTGACCGATATCAATAGAGAAAGGATTACCTTGGACTTTGTACCAGGAACTCATATGGTCCCTAACGAAACTCCTGATATTATCGTTCCTCATATCATGAAATTGACGGATAGAGTCAACAAGGAAGGAAGCAATACCAAGGCCAAGCTGTAATAAGCATTCAAATAAATGTATTTTATTACGATAATTCTTGGATCTTGATCTTTTCAGCATCCTGCATTTGCTGTTGACGCTTTTTGATCGCATCTTGAGCTGCTTGAAAATCTCGCAAAAACTCTTGTTTTTCGATTTCAACTCGATCAGCTTCGTTTTGTATTGCCAACTGAATGACTCCGAGTCTATCTTTCTCCAAATACCCTGCTGCAGCTAGATAAAAGTGCAATTTGCGTGATGCAAGCAGGAAAGTTTTTCTTTTTTTCTTGTGTGCGTTGGTGATTTGATCAATGGTCTGCCAAAAGTCGTGCATGGCTCGAACGCAAACATTCAATAGGTCGCTCATATCCTGCAAAAGTAGTAATTTCAAACCGTATCTTTTTTGGTTGTCGAATGCTCGTTTTGCCATGATTGTGGTATTTTCTCGGTCAATGATACGTTCCGTCAAATCCCCCACCACATCCCCCACATTTTTAAAAGGGCAATCGGCAGCCTTGGAAAACAACACATTCGCTGATAACTCTTGACACACATTTTCAGTGACCCCCGGGTCTTCTAGCATCTCCCCTAAGGTATGACGCATTAAATAGCTGTAGGTTGCTAGCAAATGAAGTAGGTTCCACACAATATGAGGGCTGGTTCGGGTAGTAGGCTGTGTTATTTTCGTGAAATCAGGCACTGTTTTCGGTAAATCAGGCATTCTATCAGCTTGCGCCATTTCATCACTGCTCTCTTGTACCAGTGGCACATGATGCTTCCACCATGGTTGATAATTCGGTAGTTCCAGCTTCTCCCACTTTCCAGTTTTCTCCAAATGTTTCAATGCTTGTTCGAACTCGATTCTCTCTTTATCGGATAGCAGGCTCCAAATTAAATCAGGGTCTGTGTTCTCAATATCGATATTAGCAAAGCGATTCACTAATTCATTTTCATCATCATCATCACTCTCCAAAAGATCGGTGGGATCGTTTTCCTCCTCTAACCGCTTCAGCATCTCCAACATTTTGTGTTTGCTGTCTTTATCCAGCTCTCGATTCTGGATCTCGGCTGTTACGCTATCTTTGTAGAAAGATTCGGTGCAGTCTGCATGCTGAAGGTCCTTGTAGCAGGCTAGTGAACAGTACCGTAGATTGCAACGAGGACAGACATAGTTTGAGAATTGTTTTTGGCAGCTATTTAAAAGAGTTAGTGTGCAAATATCTGGAAGGGCATTTTTTTTTTCTTTTTTTTTTTTTGTATTTTTTACATTTCGCATAACGTTTGGTTTACAGATTCAAGTGCTTGATTATTATCGTTTTCAGTTGTTTTGATAGAAGACATGGTATATTGGAAAAGTTGCGATCGTCCTAAAAGCGAAAAAATCGTTTTGAGGCTTTTATACTGTGTCATCAGCGCGCTTGGGCACCGTAGCCCCAAGAAAGAATGATTGGCTTTGAGGCAAGTAGCCAAACCTTGAAAATGTTTGAAAAAAATTTTTTTTCAAGAGGCACCTTGTATTCCTCTTTCTGCACTACACAAACCATGGGTAACACTTGGTCAAGATCTGCGACACAGCAACCAGAAACCAAGAGTCAGGCCGTTGCTAGCACAGCAGCTGAAAAACAAGCGACCAGTGCCCAAGTTGGTGTCAAGCGCCTTGCAAATGAAAAAGACGTGAGTGATCCAGCTGCTAAAAAGTCCAAGAAAAGGGACGGTTGGGACAACAGAAAGCCAAAGAACAACAAGAACGAGACAAAAAAGCAAAAGACTCTTCAGGCACGACCAGAGCATTTGGGCCCTAGAGAACCTCGCATCCCTAAAAAGAAGGTTGCGCTCTTGGTTGGATTTAATGGAACCGGTTACCAAGGCATGCAGCTGTACGTTATATACTGTAAAAAAAAAAAAAAAAAAATCCTGATTTGTAAATGTAGAAACCCAGGCTGTCTGTCTATTGAGAGTGTCATCTTTGAAGCCATGGTCAAAGCCAACGCTATTTCCAAAGACAATGCCGATGATCCCAAGAAATCTGCTTGGATGCGTGCTGCTCGAACTGATAAAGGCGTCCATGCTGCAGGCAACTTGATTTCACTCAAGATGCAGATTCCTGAAGACTACGATGTTGTTGAGCGTATCAACAGCTTCTTGCCCCCTCAGATCCGTGTATGGGGCTACGTGCCTTGCATTCGATCGTTCCACGCTAAAAACCTGTGCGATTCTCGGATATACGAGTATCTGCTTCCAACCTGCGCCTTTATGGCTCCAGAGAGCAAGATTTTGACAGACACACCCACGT
This sequence comes from Parasitella parasitica, assembly GCA_025201805.1. Taxonomy (NCBI): domain Eukaryota; kingdom Fungi; phylum Mucoromycota; class Mucoromycetes; order Mucorales; family Mucoraceae; genus Parasitella; species Parasitella parasitica. Next base: position 466,111 of record MU619238.1, read on the forward strand.
TCGAGGACGACCTGGTCATTTCCAACAACAATGTCGTTGACCCCGTTGTGAAATATGCTACTCGCAGCACTCCCGAATTGAAGCAGCAGAGACACGATTATAGAGCAACGCAACAGCAGTTGGATATTTTTACGGCAGCCATGAAATCATTCGAGGGCACGCACAACTTTCACAACTACACCAACCGTAAATCGTTCAAGGATAGGAGCTCTTATCGTTATATAATAAGCATCAATGTTTCCAAACCATTGTACATTGACGGCTCAGAATGGGTCAGCATCAAGCTGCATGGTCAGTCGTTCGTCTTGCATCAAATCCGTAAAATGATCTGTAAGTGATTGTGTAAAACGACCTTGTCTGCAGTACTGAATGTGAAATATACATGTAGCAATGGGCATGCTCATCACACGCAGCAACACACCCATATCACTCATTCCAAAGACGTTTGAAGAGAACTGTATCAACGTCCCAAAGGCACCAGCATTAGGCCTTTTACTCGAGCGCCCCATCTTCCAAGTGTATAATGACAAGATGAGAGGAAAGTCGAATCAAGTGGAAAGGGACATTGTTGATTTTGATCTATTCAAGGATGAAATCGACGCATTCAAAAACGACTGGATCTACAAAAAGATTTTTGAGGCCGAGAACCAAGAAGATGTATTTGATGGCTATTTGACGTCTTTGGACGCCCATCTCGGCAACGATTACGAATACCTGAACCCCGAAGGAGTGATCCCAGAAAGCTGCTTGGTTTCCACAAAGTACAACAGACCCACCAAACAAGAGCTTGAAGACGAGGAACAGGAACAAGAACAGGATGATGAATAAGTTACACAGACTCCTTCAAGGTTTCTCCCCCACAATTAGAGCATGACTAAACGAAAATACCACGCTTTGATTCTCTTTTTTTTTTGTTTTTTTAAATAGGGCATTTTTTGTTTTTTTTGCTTTTCTTTGCTTTTCTCTCTTTCTGACAATTCACTAATAAAATAAACAATGGCTTCTACTGCAAACGACCGTGCTCAACAAATCTTTGGCCACTTGACCAAAGCTACCCCCTCTCTTCAAGGTAAAGTTTGTATTGTGACAGGCGCTGGCTCTATTGTTGGTATCGGGTATGTAAAAATGATGATATATGGCACAAACAGGCACCGTAAAATTTTTAATATCAAGTCTTTACATTTGCTAGTCGTGCCACTGCCATCGATCTTGCCAAGCGTGGCCCCAAAGCCATCTACGTTACTGATTTGACATTGAACAACTTGGAGGAATTGGCTCAAGAAATCAGAAGCACCTACATGGTTGATTGCTTTGCTCGTGCTGTTGACGCTGCTTCCCAGTCGGCTGTCGAGGGCGTTATTGACGAAGCCGTCGCCAAGTATGGTCGCTTGGATGTCTTTTTTGCAAATGCTGGTATTGCCACCGCTGATCGTTTGCAAGAAGAGGATGCCGAGTCTTTTATGAACATGATGCGCATCAACGCCTTGAGCGCTTTCTTGGCCTGTAAGCATGCTGGTGCTGCCATGTTGAAGCTCGGCGGCGGAAAAGAATACACTGGCGGCTCAATTATTTGCACTGCCTCTGTTGCTGGTATCAGATCCGGTGCTGGCTCACCTGAATACTCTGCATCCAAAGCTGCGTAAGTTGTGGTAGTTGCATAGATGTCGACTCTGACTAAACAAAATGCTTAATTACACAGTGTCATCAACTTGTGTCAAACAAGTGCTTACCAATACGGTGGAACTAACGTTCGTGTCAATGCCATCTGTCCTGTATGTATTTTCTTTGCGCAGAATAATAGCAGTGTTGGCTGACTTTATTGCATTATAGGGTTTGATTGAAACGGGCATGACCAAAGGCACATTTGATTACGCTCGCCAAAAGGGGTCAGGCCACAAGATTGGTCAATTAAATCCTACCAAGCGTTATGGCATTGCTGCTGAAATTGCCCATGTTGTTGCCTTTATTGCTTCTGATGAGGCGTCATATCTCAACGGCCAAGCTATCGCTGTTGATGGTGGCCTCTCAGCCAGCCATCCTATTGTTCCTGGAAGATTCCATTAAATTACATGATTAAATCGTTTATTAGTTGTTTGTATATCAATAAAAAAAAATTATCACAAATCAAACTGTGTGGTATCCAAAAAGTGTTGAATAGTAGCAATGCCACTGTCTGTAGCAAATCTCTTTTGTCTGCAGACGATACTCCCATGGGCGTTGAATGCTCTAATGTAGAGCCAGACCCTTTCCCAGTCTAATAACCGCAAGTTTTTGTGAATCCGCTGCGTTGTGTCTATAAAGGGCAATGGCTTGGACGCTTCATCCAACAGTTTTGAGGGCTCCACATTGTAATAATAAGTATTATCATTGAATAGTTTTGAAGTGGATTGCTTGTCAGGCGGTGAATCTTGCTCACCTGGTAAATTGACAGCATCCAAAGCTCCTGTCAGTAATTTGCCATTCACGTATCGATCTGCTTCACTGGACAGACGTCCCAGTGTTTCCTCTGATGTGCTGTCATTGTTGATAACAAGCCGTCTCTTTTTACTCAGTATTTGCGATGTACGATGTCGGCTTGCAAGACCTTGAACTCCGATGAATGATAGTGCAATTAGATACAGTATGGGGCCAAGGATAGGCAGTAAGCAGTAAAATGTATATTTGAGAATGAGAGGTTTGAGCTGTTTCTTTTTGTTTTTGCCTTTGCCTTTTTGTGTGTCGGGCAATCGCTTTTCAAAAGATGTGATAATGGAACTGTAAGTTTCGTCCAATGTACTATACAAATTGATAACACATGTCACAAAATCATGTATACATTTGCGTTTTTATAACACTTACAAATCCAATTTCCCTTTGCTGTCAAAGAAGTAATCCCTGGTTTCCAACCCTGCTGTCCAGTATGCCACGGTTCTATCATTCGCAATGTTCGCATATGTGCGCCTAGTCTTGAACTTGGAGAGATATTTGAAAAAGACTTGCTCTAACAGAAAAAAAAAAAAAAAAAAAAATATCACTACATGCAATTGTGTTATCTCTCGTTGTTTTCCACATTACCTGGATCAGATAAAACCTCGAGTAAAGTTTTACCCCGAGCTTTATCGTATTCGTCAATTAATTGAAGCTGTTCTCCTGATCTGGAGACGAGCCTGCCGCTGACGAAATTAAACATGATTGAAAATGCATTTGAAGATGGCAATCGAACGCCCATATGCGGCGTTGCAAATGTAACAAAATACTAGTAGAGCGAAAATCAATATGTTGTTGCAGATCTGGCGCTTCAAATATTACACTACCGAAGGTTCAATTGTATTGAAGAAACCTTTCTGCCCCAAAACTCCAATTGCATATCGAACAATCAACCCGCCCAAAGAATATCCTACCAAACTGATCTTCTTGACTAGTTTCCCGTTTTTACCGAGTCGTATGACCGTTGATTCAATCTGCAGTAAGGATTTAGTTGTGCTGGAGTAAAATACGCTTTGGATCTCTCTTACGTCCTGGGCCAATCTTTCACCGCAAATATCCACTCCATCGTACGAATACTTCGCCTCATTGACGCTTGAATTAAGCTGGGTACCCTTCAATTAGGTTTCTGATTAAGAAATCATTGAATTTTTCAACTTACGATATGAATCCTGTCATTGTATTTTTCTCTCAGTCGATTTTTAATGTACTCCATATGACCTTTAACACCCCACAAGCCATGAGATAACACCACTAATGCGATGTCTTTAGGATCCGTCATTCTTGTGATTTTTGCGAAAGAAAAAAAAAAGGGAATATTAATTGGTCAAGAGAAATTTGATTTTTAAAAAAGATTTCGCGATGCGGATAAACTAGTAAGACCGAGCACTGTTTGATAAGTTCCATTATGTATCTAAAAACGCATTACAGATGGCGATACTACCATCTCTGGCCATAGAAATTGAAAGATTAGATTCTTTGGCATATTTTTCAAAAACTAACAATGCTTTTTTCGCTTCTGATCAAAGGTGCAATTAACATTTCGATGCAAGTTATCCCATTTTTGGTCAGTTAGATTACGTAACTGCTCCGAATGGAGTAATACAGTTTGATGTGTATTATACGGTCAAGTTATTGTGTCTCTTTAAATTATTCACCAAGTTTATGTGTCTTGTTCCGGATCGTTTAAAGCAAATGAAATGCCCTAGATACTTTTACGGCAAA
>MU619238.1:470308-500183 GCA_025201805.1 Parasitella parasitica
AAAAAAAAAAAAAAATGCAATCTTGTACCTGGTATACATTTTTTTAAATCAGAGATCCATCTGATCGAAAGCACAATATTTGTTTAAAAACATAAATTTCGCATAAACTCTTGTAATAATTGAGGGAGCTCATTCTAGTTTCATCGATTTGAAGTAGCTGGGATGTCATTAGGGGAGGTTCAGAGTATTTGTGTCACTACGCGTTGTATGCACACTTTACCACGATAAACATCGAACAAAATATGGGCAGAAAGGATCGAATAAAATAGTTGAAAATACAAATTGTGTCATAGTAGTAGTCGCCTTTTTTAGTTGAGTAGCCGTGAGCATGGTTGCACAAGTCTCAAAAGTTAGATTCATGCCAAGCATAGAATCGGTGAAGCATAAATATTCCCGTATTTTTACGCGAGTGCAAGTGAAAGTAAACATTTAACACGGGGCAGATTCTCTTTTCATGGCCTGGATCCTTTCTTTTTTTCTTACAGTTAAGAAACTAGTAAGAATCGCGCCGTTCACAGACAAACAGGGATGTTATTTACAACCGTGTAATGCAATAACACAAACACTATAGTGTGCATTTCATCAACAAACCTCTGTGACGCGATGGCTTCTCTGATTGGCAGTTACACAACTGTTAAGGCTTCTCGAATCCTTAAATGAGCATTAAGGCGAGACGAAATGTAAATGCAAGACTACATAGTGTTAGGTTCTACGCATTTTTTTTTGGGGGTTCTCATGTTAATAAAACTGGTGAATGGTTTCACATATGAAGATACGCCTCATTATATCCACAAAACAACACACTACAAAAAGTGATATAAAAAAAACGGGGTCATAATGATGTAATAGGCAACACTTCCTAGCATAATAATGCAAAAGATGAATAGTGTTCCAGAGCTAGACACGATGGACGTGTACAGCGTAAATTTGATTGTTATTTAGTAAAAGTACAGCGAGCAGTTATGCACTAAAGTATACGTTACAAACGTCATGATGAAGTATTTATATCTACCAATAAACCTAATTCATGCCGGCTTGCACAGCATAATATAGACACGGCTTTGCTAGCGTTTTTGGCAGCTAATACTACTAACTCAAAATTGACTATGCATTTTGGGGGGTGGAGTGGAAGCTATATAAAGGGCACGAATTTTGCCTGTCATTTCCCATTTTCATCGTCAATCTCTTTATTGATTTATAATACAAATGTTCTCATCTGCCCCCGCTGGTACCCTCACTGTTAACCTTATCGAAGCTAGGAAGCTCCATCACGAAGACCTTGGCGGCAAGAATGACCCTTATGTTGAACTCTGGTTGGATGAAGATTACAAGCAAAAATCTAAAACCGTAAAGAATAACGACAACCCTGTTTGGAACGAACCATTCCTTTTCCAAATTGAGAAGGGTTCTTCCAAGCACAAACTGCACTTTAAAGTTTACGATGAGGATAAGTTAGGCGAAGACAAAATTGGTGATGGTAGTTTGGACATCTCGGAAGTCTTCAAGGGCAAGAGACTGGATACTTGGGCAAAGCTTCCTGCCAAGATGGGTTTAACTAGCCATGGCGAGCTCCACTTTGACATTTCCTTTGTCCCCAACTAAGTCTCTGCCTCTGTAAATCCTTGCATGTAATAGTTATACCGAAGTTTTATTGCAATAAACTACTATCAAATGAATAAATATATACTAGTTCTTTTATATCAGTGAAATGTCGCGATTATTTTTTTGCTGTTGTTGTCAGGATGTCGCTAGTAATGCGGTTTTGGGAGAATCCTGGTTTTTGTTACAAGGGATAGCAATGGCCGAGCCGTCCGAAATACATCTGTATTGTTGGTCGCGCCACGAAATCTTGGTGCCTGCCATAGCATATAGATAGAGTGGCAGAGCTAGTATTTCTCTTGATAGCCAAGCGCGTAGGAAATGCAGAAACGGCAAAGGCTTTTGAGCATTGAGCGTGTGTAACGAACTCACGCCCACTAGAGTACGGTATAGTGTGAAATCATTGATGAACCACCAAGTCCAATGGATAGCAAAAAATAGTGGCATTGGTATATTGAACACGGAACAAAAGCCAAGTGCGCCCATGATGCCGCACACAATGGATTCTGTGATAGGCTCAACCAAGGTAGCAGCAGTTACAATGTATTTCCTTAGGCGTACCCATCTAGCACGGCGTGCGCAGTAGCCTCCAACAGTTATAGGGCCCAGCGCTTGACAGGCCACGTCTGCACTCATGCGATGTCTAAGGCCCTGATGCCACAACGCCTCCGCAATGATGTTGTCCTCGGCCATATATTTGCCGAATTTCTCCAATCCACCTACGCGATCCAAGTCGGACCGACGGTAGAGGTTGGATTTGCCCATGACACATGAGGCTATTCCAACACCATTGATGGCCAAGTACATTTTGGCGTGGTTCGTGTCGAGGAAGACTTGCTCAATCTCGGCAGCATAATTTGCCGGTTGAACGGCTATGGGTAAATGATGCACCAATCCAATGCCAGGTAACGATAATTGATCGACAGACCTTCCTAATGTATCTCTATCGACATGCACATTACTGTCCAAGACCCAGATGATGTCGTATTTTGCAGTTTTATACGATTCTATCATATTGTTAATCTTGGGGTTGATGCCAACCTGATGATCGCCTGTTTAGAGAGGGTTGGTATCATGATATGAAGCTCTTCTGCGGCCTTGCGCGCAACACATACCAACAATCAGTCGGCTATCCACATGATTGTATTTATCTCGCAGCTTCTTGACAATTCCGATGGCAGGGTCCTTGGGCGATGCCACAGAGAATATGATTTCGAATTTAGCATAGTTTTGTATGAACGAGGATGTCAGATTTGCCTCCAATTCCAAATCAACGCCTTTCAAAGGTCGAATGATTGAAACCCCTTCAGCTTCTGATGTCGATGATTTGGATGATTTTGGTTTTGGCTGGTGTTTATATCTGGATTGTCTATGATGGAGATGTGTGTGTGTGTGTTGAGGTACACAAGCAAACGCGCAGTGAAGGACAATGAACTTACCCTATGTACTGACCAAAGAGACTCAGGCCAAACATGAAAACATACCAAGCTACAAGCACATAGCTTCCAATCGTCCAAAAAGCCTCACTCGATGTATCAGAGCCCATTATAATTTGTTGTCAGAAAGTGAATTGGCACGGAAACAAAAAGGGGGCGATTCAAACAAAGCGAAAAAAAAAAAAAAAAAAAAAAAAAAAAAAAAAAAAAAAAAAAAAAAAAAAAAAAAAAAAAAAAAAAAAAACCCTCATCACCACCCTCATTTATATTTTGATTGTCAGTGTGATTTGAGGCTTTTCACACTCTCTTCTTTGTAATCATGTCTTTTACAAACTTGACCACCAACGACACATTTGAATTGAAGGTAGGTGAGCCTACATATATCGGAAGACACAAATTTGGAATCGAGTCGAAATACATCAGCGAAAGACAACGTAATGAAAAGAATAAAAAAAAACCCCCTCTTTTGTGCTGATGCAAACACACTCAGCTCATCTCATTGTTTAGTCAAAGTTGTGCTGGAAGAGGATAATCGATGCTTCATAAAGAATGTAAGCACACCAGGACGGCTTCAAGTACACCCACCAACTAACCCCGTACATTAGCTCTCGAATAAAAAGGTCAAGCTGAATCAAGCCCTGATAACAATCAGCACGGAACATCAGCTGCAGAATGGGGATGAAATTGATTTGCTGCTAGACGGATACAAGGTAAGTAGTGCAGACGATGGCGCAACTCGACATCTCACGAGTGTTGTGTCCGACCTCCCCGCATATAGCAAGGAGCGCACTTGAAATTCAGATTCAATTTACCAGAGCTCGACGAAAAGCTGATTCGCAATGTTGTTGTGCTGGAAAAGCACAAAGAACCCGACGGTGGGGACCATGGCAACCGCAGCAGCAGCAGCAGCGATTACAGCAGTAATGAAAACGATCACAGTAATGAGGATGGCCAAGACGACATGACTTGTTTAAGCGACATTTCGCAGGAATCAAGTTTATTAGGAGATCGGGATTATTTTTAAAAAACTAGGCAGATACAAAATCATTGACATCCTTGAGCCAGTTTACATACTCTTTTTGCTCTTTATAGTCTACATAGTCTGGTAAAAATGTAGCCAGAGCTGTGTCAATACCACGCTCTTCTAAATACCGAGTAAACGTGATTTGAATCTGCTCGTCTAATTCATCGTAAACTGGCCCCATATAAAGATCCTGCCTCTGCTCTCCAATATCAACAGACGTCGTGTCTTGCAGCATTTGTCCTTGTTTGAAATACCTAACTGCATCAATGTGCAAATATCCATCTTGAGCAACTGTATTCAATACCAAGCTGCCTTTATCTGGTTTCTCAATAACGACTGTTGCGCGTACAGGGAACGAAACATTGTCTGATTCCTGACCTTGGATACCTGCAATTTCTTCCTCTGGTTTTTCTCCCTCTTTCTCGTTTGCAGCATCAGCGACATCCTTTGGGGCAACATGCGCATCATCCTGCACTTCTTCCTCTGTAAATTCTTCGACCGTGTTGTTGATATCAGCAATCGAAAAGATGACTTTGATCCTATGGCCAAATGACTGCATGAGACTATTTCATCTTTCGTTGGTGCAATGATAATACGTACTTTTCGTTGCCAAATGTACGAGTTAAAGTCACCTTGTCGTGGCCCAACTTGTCTTCAATCTGAACCAATCGACTGTAAGCAATGCTGTCTGTAAAGCACGTTCAAAGAACACTCACTTGAAACAAGTTGGTATCCAAGAACTCGCTGATGAACGCTGGCACTTTGCTCTCGGCCTTTTCAAACTGCAATTCTTCATCCAGCAAATGAACAAGGTCAGGGTCAACTAGAAGTATGAGCATTAGTTTTTATGTCTATCAGTACAATGCACCAGTGTACCGTCACCACTGCTGAAGCGAGGTGTGCCAGCTGTAAAGAACCTTTGACTTGCCATGACAGGCGTAGGTTGCAAGAAGGTCTTTTTTATGACAGGTCGGATAAACGCTTTCTTATAAGCGACACGAGCAAGAGGCTGGAGTCTTGCTGTGTAAAGTAAGGGAAGCAGAGACTTGAAGCTAGTAGACATGATAAACAAATTAAAGATCTTTTTGCTCTTGGATAGTTTGCTTTAATACTCGGGGATTTTGACGTCCTTCCACCCTTCCAAACCTGTGGCTTGTGGTCTGTTTGAGTCTCGAAGGTGAATGATTACCTGCTGGAGTTCAGGCCTTTTGCTGCAACCTGAACAGGGTCAAACAATTCTAATGATGATGAAATGTTCCATTTACACAAATTAGTTTTAGCTTCTTGGTTTCTTTAGTATAGACATTCGACACAAATAAACACCAGTGTTCTTTTATTGAATTTCACATGAAAAAGTTTCATCTTTTCATTGCATTTGTATTTACAGGTTTGGTTTACGCCTCATTGGTTTTTTTTTTTTTTTTTTTATAATGTAGTAATTAATAATGCACACAAAAAGAAATCAAGTTGGATGGGGTATACATAGTTTAAAAGAGCTGGATTCAGGGCAATCATTGGCTTCGTAACCCACCGCCTCCAAATGCCGATTCTTCGCCCGAGTAGCTTATTTCAGAGGGATCTCTGGCAGCAGCAGCAGCAGCAGCAGTATCCTTTTTAGCACTACCGCTACTGTTGCGGTAGACTCCAGTCAAATCTGTGTGCGTTAGATGTCTAGCTGTTCTTGTCTTGATCCCTGGCGGTGAGGTAGTCAGATTTAGCAAAGCCCTAGGTATAGGCAACAGCCCTGTCATTCTTTTTGCTGCCCAAAAGCATACATTCATTGGCAAGAACATGAGTGTCACCAGCAGACGTTGTGCTGATTTGCGCTGATCTTGCTCAATACTGTAGCAAATGAACTGGTCGAAATCCAGGACTTTTTGGTCAATCACTGTGAATCTTTCTTCAGACCACGAGCGAAGCGATGTCTCTTTCTGTTCAAATCTCTTCATTGCTTTGGTCAATTGCTGGATACTTGGGGTAATACCTTGAGCAACCTATTTTGTCGTCAATAATCGCTACCACAACATAAAAAAAAGGGGGGAGGCGGGAGAGGTTTTATAAAAAAACACACAACATACTTGTCCGAGGTCTCGTTTGGTAGCAAAGGCTTTTCGTAACCCATCCATTTCATCTTCCATCAGTTCAATCTTTTTGTGAAGCACTTCAATCTCTGTTTCATCGACTTGCATTTCACTCTGCAGGAATAATGTTCTTTCCCGTAAAAGGGCCATAACATGTACCAGCGGCTTTAATGTCGCAGCTAACACAAATACAGTAACATTAAATGTGCTCATGTATTTGTCATAGTTGCTCAAAAAGTACCGGCTGTATTGAAGGGTATAGCCGGCAATTGCAGGTGACATGATGACCCAAGCTAAACCTATCAACTCATGTCTCCTCAACTCTTCTTCGACAGATGCTTTGCGCTTCATGGCAAATTCCTTTCGTTTAGCATCCACGAATGGTGGCTGTTGCTGGTGATGAGCAGCATACTGATGAATCATTCGTCTAGATCTGGCACTTTCATAATACGACCAAGGCACTGTGTAAATGTTAGTTGCAATCTACTTGACATCTTTTACACACAATCTTACCCGTGATCCATTTGTATACATAATACAGGATCAAAAGTATCATGATAAAGTCGCTCCATACCTCAGCGCTCCCTGCAACGAAGGCACCCAAGGTGGGAATGATTGCTAATATAATAGGCCACGAAATGGAGGAAGAAAACTCGTCTTTCTTATTGTTATGGTCTGCATTAGCTGATGTTGCACGATTATTGTAGCTGCTACGAGTGCTATTATGACGAGGAGCTGGTGAAGGTGTCCTAGGCTGTTGCTGTGATTGTGCTGGAAAAGAACGTGGTTTGTATCCACGCAGGAACCCTTCATCTTGTTCTGTATCGGCTGGCATATTGGTTTTTATCCAAAGAAAAAGGGGGGATAAAACGCGAATGAGATATATTTCTCTCTTTTTATACTGAATCTCCCTTTGTGCTAAAATCACCTTGCACAACAAACATCAGAAGACTTGTAAACAAGCATGCTGTGAATTCTCAAAAATCGATATATTAAAAAACAAAAAAATTAAGCTTAAAACAAATCTATATCCGCATTATCAGCTTCTTCTTCGCATCTAGATAGTTCAACGATATGTTGATGTAAATGAGAAGCCGTGTCTAATATGAAGGCAGGGCATCCAGTGTTTTGCATAATTAACAATACATATCGCATATAATAAGCGCATTTCTGTGGACTCGGCAAAGGCAGGCTCATGAAATCGTTTTCAAATTTAGAGTTTTATTGATGTTTGTTTTACCGCAACAGCAATTAGATCAGGTTACTCATTGAATCTTTTGTTTCTGTATAATATGCCGTGTGTCTTTTTCAGATTACATAGTTAGACACTTTTCTTTTTCACAATTGAAAAGCTTCCTATTTTATTACAGTGCTCTAATGTGATATCCCTGAATTGGTACTAAACTGCTTGCTAATAAATTTGAGTTTGGGTGTCAAAATCATCGCCTTTATTTATCCCCACCTTTTTAACAGCATCAAATGCGATTCATGTCATCAGTAGACAGCCTTTTACCCTTTGAGAAGCCGCGATGCATTAAAACCAGAAAAAATGTGTATGCTTATTTCTACATATAGGCAGTGATCCTTAACGTTGCTTTATGGCTCATTACAGTGGCTTCTCTACTATTGTCGCATATGTCCAAGACCTTTCTTGGCCAATCAAGTTGTTTCGAGGTCTGTATGTCTGTGTTAGCACACTTCTGGTAATATTTACCATACTCCATCATATATACTTGGATCTTTTCATATGCATGTCACTGCATATCAACAACTATAGTATACACCCTGCTATCAGGTTTAATCTTAATGAATTATTCTTCTTAACACTGTTTTAACCACCCCCACTTTCTCTCAGCCAGTCAATGCGATAATCCTCCACGGCAACCAATACTTGACATAAAAACATAGAACTTTTATTTATTTTGTATTGCATATATATAAATATTAGAAGCATAAGAGACAATTCTTGATTTGCATAATATAAAGATAAATTGTTGTAAGCATAGGCAAGAACATAAAAATGAAAGGAGGTTAATAGGATACGGTATCAAATTCGATTAAAAACCTGGAATACGAGTATCTATAATAATCAAGCTATCACAGTGTTTATATTGCAAAGAAACAACAGGTCTTTCTCCTAATGTAGGCGGGTCTGTCAAAGTTTCTTCTAAATATCCCTTATCCACTTTATACCATCTTGTGCCATTTTCGGTTGTCATTTTGTAATAATGTCGGTCAATGAAACTAGGTGTGTTCACTATGATGGAAACAAAGCTATGGTCAGGACAGTCAATCTCCAAGGTTATATCACCTTCATCAGTTTGAATATCCTCTTCGTCATATTCGCCTTCATCAAGTACATCAACATGTGTGATTGTCAGCTTGGATAATTTAGGGCATGTTTTCGAAACGAAACGCATAACTTCTCTATTTTCATTGCTAATGCGAACGTTTTCCAATGTCAGACTTTTCAAATTTGTTGTAAAATCATCCACAATATCAGACGCAAGCATAATTCTCCATTTAGATAGGCTGATTGATTCCAGATGCCTGAAAATTTGCAAAAACTTGTTGATAGGGAAGTCGTCTTCGTTTTGAAGACCTAGATGCTTTAGGTTTGGGAAGCCTTGCAACAAAGTGAAAAGCTCCATTTGTTTGCCATTTGCGTTATCCAAAGGCTCCCAGCACCTGATCGTCACTATCTCCACAAATTCTCTTTGCTTGGATCCAAGTACATGTGTGATTCCATTGGAAACGTCGACGGTGGTTATCGTCAACGTTTTTAATTCAATTCCATTTTCATCCATGGCCTCCAAAACTGCTGCCGTAATTGGGTGAGTGCTGACATTGTAAGTCTCGAGATCAGGGCTTGCAGAAATAAAATTCACCAAGCAAGCGTCAGCTTCATCCCAGTCTGGTTCTTGAATATGAATGTCTATTTCCAAGGCTTCTAGATGCTCGTATTTGTAAGCTAGATATGCTAAAAGCTCTTGATTGCGTCCGCCTATGTAATTTTCGATGACAAGCTCTTTCAATTGAATTTTACCCCCTGAAGCTGAATCCCTTTCCCACCTTGACACGCGGAAATTGCGTAAATTAAGAACCTCCAGCTGTTGTGCGTTACATTGTAACTGATCCAAAGCTAGCAGCGTTATTTCGAAATGTTTCAGCCGAAGTATCTTTAATTTGGGTGCCTTCGACAGTTGACAGATGAGTGAATCGCAGTTGTCACAAATTTCAACATCCAACTCGATCAGATTGCAAAATCCGTCTTGTTCTAATATTCCTGCAGATATGAAGGAGGGGGAGTGTTCTTTGAACCTAGTGATGTTTTTCCAGTGTTGAGCGGCTTGTTCGTTGACAGCTACTTCTTCAAAAGAATCTTCACTGATCCAACCGATTTCTCGCAGGTTAACAAATTGTTTAGGCAAAGCCAGCACAACACTTGGTTCAATAAACATGAAACGCAATTGAAGGTTACGCACTTGGCGTTGGTATTCTTTGTAATTTTCAAAGTATTCTTTAAAATCGTAGAAGCTTCTGTCACCTCTCAATACCAAATTTTTGTAAAGATCACTGTTCATGACCAAGTGTTTCAAGCGTTTACAAGTGGCCGCAAGATTTAGTTTCTCGGAGATTGCCAGGTAAGAGATGATCCGAAGAAGCGATTCTTTAGGAAGTTGATCCATGTTGTTATTGCTTATTGAAGTGAAAGAGATGCAATTTAGAAAGTCGAGGTGCTGAATAACAGTTTTTATGGAAAATTTACATTACATAGGTCATCAGCTATGGGTTAAAAATGGTGTGTCTAATTGAATGCTACGCCAAAGCAAAAAATGAACTAAAAGCTCGTTCTCAAACGAAAAATTTAGCAATGACGGAAAAGTTCTGCGCGAAAAATCACAATATCTATATGATCAGCAGATCCAATATTAGCTTTATTATGAGGATGTGTCCCATTATCAAGCTGACGATCTTTTCTTCATAGCCTAAAACGGCGCTAAATATATAAATATAACATACAATGCATTATTACTGTCGAAAAAAACTGGCAAACGATTTCAAAAAGGACACTCACTTATTGTTCGAATTATCATTGCTCAGTCCAGCCAAATCAATTTGATTTTGGTAGACGAGAGAAAGCCTCTCTTGAGTATTTGAAAATGTCTCTTCCCCTCCTTGTAATCTGTGTTGATAATAACCCTCTTGTGATGGAATTGCAGTGGTCTTGGTATGTCGTACCCTGGTCCCATGTCACAATTTTATGCATGAATGGCAAAATCTTGGCTGATACGTTGTCGCATCTTTTCTGGCCATACAATACGCTGGTGGAGAGTGGTGACGAACGTTTAAGAGTGGCTAAACAGGATATTGTTGAGCAAAAAGAACAGTGGGAAAAGAAAGAGCAAAGAACAAGTTGGCAAGGATTTATTTAGAAAAAAGAAGGGATCAAAGGGGAAAGAAAAGCTTAATGAGAAAGATATACACAAAAGTAAACAAGTTTCTATGTAATCATCCCGCAGAAAACTTCTTATCTGTTTAATGGTTCTAAACTGAAGGCTTATGTAAACAAACTCAAAGGCAAGAATGAAGACTTGTGCTTTTGTGTTAGCCTTCTTGATGTTTATGAAGCGCCAGCTAGTAAAGAAGAAAAGCAGAAAGCACTAGAAAAGTCTCACTTGCTTGGCCATTATGGTATACATGCGATGGAACAAGTTATCCATCAGGATTTGAATATGCATTGGAAGGGTTTGCGAGACGATATCACTAAATATATCGCTAATTGCCACAAATGCAGAAAGTTAAACCTAGGTAGGCATGTTTACCACCCACCAAAGCAAAAAAACGCCTGCAGGAGTTATGGATCATGTTGTATTTGATCTGGGTAGTTTCGATTGCACTACTCCAAGAGGAAATAACTTTATTTTGGTGATGCTTGATCTGTTCTCAAGGTTTGTTGTATTGCGTGCTATTCCTGACAAGTCTGCTACGACTGTTGCAAAGGAATTAGTATCGATCTTTTTGTGCCTAGGCTATCCCAGGGTCGTAGGGCACGATCGAGGCGCAGAATTCCATAACAAACTGTTGGCAAAGATTCTCCAGCATGCAGGTGTAGAGAACCGAACAAGTTTACCTTCCACACCACAAGGAAATTCGTGCTGTGAAGTAGCGGTAAAAAGAGCAAAGACAATTATCATGAAGATATTGGAAGGTCGTAGTGAAGACTGGGATTTGTACATAGATGGCACAGCTTTGAGCTTAAATCTACACAGATCTAGACTGCATGGCATGGCACCGTTTGTAGTCATGTCCAATAGACTACCCAGCGGATTTGAAGATTACAGTGGTGATAAGCCTGTACTTCATGAGAGAGAAATCGATGTTGAAGCTTTGCAAAAGAAGTTGGATCAAATCGATAGAATCATTGTCTCTGCGATCAGAGAACAGATAGGAAAGATGCAAAATAAGGATAGCGAGCACTTTAGAAAAAGCCTTAGAATTCTAGAGAGTGGCCCTTTTCTATTGGATCTATAGCGACGATCAAGAATATAGAGAACAAGAAGCGGGAGATTGATCCCAACTATGAGGGACCCTTCTATGTGCATGGCGTCACAAAAAAATAGATCCTATATTCTCACTGATAGAACCAATTTGTTTTTGGCACGAGAAGTACCCACATTGCAAATCAAGTTGATTAGCACCAGTAATGGTAAAGAAGACGGTAATTCAGATGTGTATGTGATACAAGCAATCATCAATCATAGAGGTAGTCCTCCCAACTATGAATACTTGGTGTGATGAAAAGATTTCAACGAAGATTGGAATTCTTGGGAGTTTGCATCAATGTTTGATGACCCTGATATTATTAAGCAGTATTGGGTTAATGAAAAGGGAAAAAAAGGCCCTAACTCAATCCATACAAGAAAGATTGCTTCACAAGGAACCAAGCGTAAACAAGCGAAATCAATAGCACAAAATGAGTTGTGAATGTTTGGTACGGTTATATCTCTTCTAGATAGCCATTAACTTTCCCACTGGGTTCTTAGGATGTCAAGAGGTTTTTAATAGTTATCTTTGAAAAACACTGCTCATAGAAGCAAAATTAAGCACCCAAGTGCAATGCTCTTGGACAAATCCATGGTTTATTCCAATATACCAGCCGCAGACAAGGAAAGTATTTTTCACTACATTGCATTGATTTGACTGTATTTAATGTATATCTTGGACAGAACGTTCAGAAGAGCAGCGACATTTCATAATAGATGAGATGGTAAATGATTGGCTTTAAGAAATACTGTGCTTCTCTTAACTACATGAAAACATATGCCACAGGTAAAAGAGCATCTCGCTAAGTAAAATCAATGTATACCCTATGTTGGTGCTAACAAGAAAAGTAGCTGTGTTACACTCAAGATGTGTCCCTTGTGGTCCCTCATTGTCTTTAAATGCGGTATTGCGGAAAATTCCACCATAATACAGCAATTTCAGCAGCATAGCCAGCTTTAAGGGGCTACTACAGCATTTAAGTTAAGGATAGTTATCATTTTCTATAAAACAAGGTATCTCGAGACCATTTGCTCTTCTATTTAAAAGATTGCTCACGATTTTGCACTGTAGATGTTAAAGTTATATTATAAAATGTGAGACTTGTTTTAAAGTAGAAGAGTAACTTTCTCCAATATTGCTGTATCTCTTGCGGTATCCAGTGATCCTACATTTCAAAAGCTGTAACAGTTGCTGTTAAACACGTTATATAAACGTCAATTGACGTCTCTGTCAACTCGCTATCGACATGTTTTTTTTCTATTACACGTTGTACCTAGAAAACACTCAAGCTATAGTGGCTTGGTTGCCTAAAGAAGTTCATGACTCATTTCTTTCAATTTTTTTTAATATAAATGTAAGCACCACAACCGTATTTCCCTCTGTCTCTACTATACTTTTTTCTTTTTTTTTTTCCATTATACAGGCTTATTCTTCATTAAATATGAGTTTGACAGTTGACGCCAAGAACATTACTGTTGGCATTTTAGCTATTATTGCCAGCCATCCGGAACTGAAGAAATCTGTCAATGTCCAAGTTGGCTCTGCGTTCTCCTTCAAAGACAACAACGTCGAATTAAGCACCGTCCCCAATACTGTTCGTTATCTAATTCGTGCCCACAACCTTTTAGACGAAGGCAATGCTGATAATCAAGCCGCTGCTCACATGTTGGATCTGGCCCTCGTTTCCAATGTCGCTGCATTGAAGGCTCGCATTGCTTCAAAAACGACCACCTTCTTGACTGGCGATGCACCTACCATTGCTGATTTTGGCGCTTGGTGCGTTTTGAGATCCGAAGGTCAAACTGATTACGTAAAGGCTGTTGAAGCTACCGCTCCTGCCCAAGAAGCCATCAAATGGGAAGCTGAATTAGCTGCCAATGCCCCCAAGGAGTCCCTTACCATTCCCGATGTGCCTGGAACTGGCTCCGATCCTTCAACCAATCCTATGGATATCTTTAGAAACTTGATCACCGTTCAAATTGCTGCTCTCGGTAATCTCGATCCTGTTGAGGTCTATAAAGCTATCGATAATCCTCGTTCTCTCGAGAATGGCGATCTGGCCATCGCTTTGCCTCGTCTTCGCCCAAAGGGCAACCCTGTTGCCGTTGCCAAGGAATGGGCTGCTTCCTTTGTGACTAATGAATATATTACTGAAGTTTCTGCCACTGGACCTTTCTTGAACTTCCGCATTAACAAGACTGCCTTGATCAAGTCGACCTTGAGCCAGGTTTCGTGCAAGAACGAAAAATACGGCCATAACACTGCTGGTGAAGGAAAGACCGTTATTGTTGAATTCTCGTCTCCCAACATTGCCAAGCCTTTCCACGCTGGCCATCTGCGCTCCACCATCATTGGTGCCTTTATTCGCAACATTTATGAAGCGAATGGCTGGAAGACTATTTCCATGAACTATTTGGGCGATTGGGGCAAGCAATATGGTAAACATAGTGAATTCAGTGAGTGATGTACAATGCTAATTCGATGGAACTAGGTCTCCTGGCTGTTGGTTTTGCCAAGTACGGTTCAGAAGAAGAGCTCAATAATGATCCTATCAAACATCTATACAACGTCTATGTCAGTATCAACAAGGATGCTGAAGAGGATGCAACTATTCACGATCAAGCCCGTTCTTATTTCAGAAAGATGGAGGATGGCGACGAAAACGCCCTTGCTTTATGGCGCCGTTTCAGAGATTTGTCCATTTTTAAATACAAGCAAATTTACGGTCGTCTCAACATCCACTTCGATGTGTATTCGGGTGAGTCTCAAGTTGGAGAGCACATGACTAGGGCAATGAAATTGCTAGATGATTGCCAGTTGTTGGAAAAGTCTGAGGGAGCTTTGATTATTGATATGGAAAAGTACAAGCTTGGCAAAACTGTTGTTCAAAAGAAGGATGGCACTACGCTTTACTTGACCCGTGATATTGGTGCTGCCATGAAGCGTTACGAAGAGTTCAAGTTTGACAAGATGATTTACGTCGTTGCATCTCAACAGAATCTTCATTTGCAGCAGCTTTTCAAGACATTAGAAATGCTGAACCTGGAATTTGCCGACAAGTTAGAACATGTAAACTTTGGCATGGTTCTGGGCATGTCTACTCGTAAGGGCACAGTTGTCTTTTTGGAGGATATTCTTGAAGAGGCCAAGAATACTATGCACGAGGTTATGAAAAAGAACGAGAAAAAATATGCTGAAATTGCCGACCCTGAGCAAGTTGCTGATGAAATTGGTATCTCTGCTGTCAAAATTCAAGACAACTCTGCCCGCCGTATCAAAGATTACAAGTTTGATATGGATCGCATGTGCTCCTTTGAAGGGGATACTGGGCCTTACATTCAGTATGCCCATGCTCGCCTTGCTTCCATTGAACGTAAGAGTGGTCTTGAGGTTAATCATGAGGCCGATTTGAGCTTGTTGACCGAGCCTGAAGCAATCGACGTTATTCGTACCGTTGCTCAATACCCTGATCTTGTCAAGACTTTGCTTAACGGTTACGAACCTTGCAATGTTGTTACCTATGCATTCAAGTTGTCTCATGATATCTCTGCTTGCTTTGAAAATCTGTGGGTCAGAGGTGCTGACCCTGCTGTTGCTGAGGCTCGTTTGCTCATGTACTGGGCTGCTCGTACTACTCTTGGTAACGCCATGCGTATGTTGGGTTTGAGACCTTTGACCCGAATGTAAATTCACTTTTTGCTTTTATTACATAATCGTTTTCATGTATTTTCTTTATTTCTATCCCGCACATAACAATTGTCTTTATTAATTCTTCTTTGCGTTAAGCATGTTGTACAATAAAAAAAAAGAAAAAAAAAAAGAAAAGAGAGCATACATGTATTGTACTACTTGTCATATGACAGAATTAAAGGAAATGCAGTGTTTGACGCATCTAATCCACTTTAATACTAGCAAATATCTTTCTTAAAAAGTAAAGACATGATAAATAACCAATGGAACCTGTTAAATGTCTCAGTATTATAATCTTAATGGACAGATGGTGGGTTTCTTCTTACCTGTCATAATAGACAATAACACACTAATCATAGACGAATAGCCAAAGTAGAGTACCGTGCTTGAAAATGTGTTGATATTTAGCTTTGTAAAGTAGTATAAGAAAGAGTAAATGTAAACATAGAAACCAGTAGCACCAGCAGTCAGAAATGATCGCCACGACCAGTGGTAGTCTTCACTGCATAAATGAAAATAGCACATCAAAACAGCAACCTGAGAACATGTCATGATCAAAACTCCAAACACCAAAAACAAGAAGCCAATACCATAGTAAATACGATGGAACCAAATCGAATTCATAACAAAGTACAGCTCAATAAAGATAGCACCGAACGGCAAGATACCGCCCATCAAAATTGAGGGCAACGGTTGCATATACAGTGGTTGATCTGGGATTTGACGCGGAATTTGATTCACATGCACAGGGTTCTCAATACGAGGTTGACGAAGGCCATAGTATGAGCCAGCAATGCTCAATGGAAAACTGATAATGAGCCAAAGACCAACCATAGCCATCATAGTACCGAAAGGAACAGCACCGGCAGAATGATTGTACACCAAAAAAAAGTTGAGGCCCACTAAACCACCTAATAATGTACCGGGTAACAATGTAGCAGTTAATATTATGTTGAGCTTCCAGCTTTCACCGCCATTCATCTTGTAAATACGAGCAGAAGAGTAGCCAGATGTGCAGCTAAATACCATGAAAAACAACAGCATTACGGTGGACAAGGAGCCACGATTAGAGGGACTCAAGAAACCAAGAATAGCAAAGACTAAAGTTAAACCGGTCATTACCATCAACTGGATACCACTACCGGCTAACACAGACAATAGCATGGGACGACTAGGAGGTCTAAAGACGTCTCCGTGCACTAATTTCCATCCATAATCGTCTTGAACAGATTCTTGATCAACAGCATTGTAGCGGCTAATATCTTTATGTAATGCGCGTAGCAAGATCGTTGAAATCATACCTGTCAAGAATAGGACGATGATAATGGAGTTGATCAACGAGAACCAATGAATGGAAGGGTCCAAAACGTGCAAATAGCCATCCCATCTTGTAGCCCAAACAGTGTCAGAAGGCTATTTGTTTATATTTGATTAGTATACGTAGAGTGCTAAAAGATGTCCCTTATACTTGCAATCCATTTCACAGAATAAGTAAAAGTAATATTCGTTCGACCACCTGCATCCAAATGAAGACCGTCTCGACCAGAGCAGCTGCCATCTTCGGCATATCTACTCGAGGGAACAACGGATACGCCAACAACACGAAATAAGCCTCTGGATGTAACATGGTAGTGAATAGTGAAATCAAAGTGGTTGTTTATGTATGGCACATTATTGATCACAGAACCCATTTTGAATCCAATAGTATAGTATTTTTCGTTCGTGCTCAGATCAATCTCCTCAGTGGCAGCAGGCAATCCATCTACAGCCCAGTTGTGTGCGTAGCCTTGAATAATACGCTTGTTAATGAAGTCAACATCATTATCAGGAATGCTGCCCGTGGAGCACAGTTTTTTGCAGGTCTCGTCTACTTGCATTTTCAGCTATTTATAAAGTTTGCTTATTTTTATGAGCACACATTTGAAACAAGGAATGTCTATTTTTACCTCAAACGGAGAGTTGAAAATTCTATCGCCAAACAAGACAGAGCCGATACTTTCAGGTTGTTTTTGAGTACCATTTTTAGGTGTGCAAAAATGAAACTGTGGATTATAGTAATCTATTGAAACAATAGATTCGACTTCCTGATTGCCAGTAGGTGTCAGAGAATTTACATTTAAGGCTACCAATTCTCCAGCTTTATAATCATGTGGAGCAACTCCCGGTAAATAAAAAGCCTGCGTAAAGGAGGCAGCTATCAATGATAACAGAGCAACTGCTTTAAGTCTCATGTATAAAAAAAAAAAAAAAAAAAAAAAAAAAAAAAAAAAAAAAAAAAAAACAAGAGCCAAAAATTATCTTGATTAAAACATGTGCAAGGTACAGAACTATCGAATCGGAGCACGCGGCCTAAACTTTTGGAAAGGTGGCCCAAAAAAGACACTGCGTTAGGATTCAGGAAAATATTATTAGAAAGAAACAAAACATAGATGGGATATTTTACTAAAGTAAGGTCATTGTAATAAAAATAGAATGTATTGGTACTACTATTTACCTTTATCTTAAAGTTATCCCCTTACTCACAGCTGTGTGATGAACTGACATCTGGTGAATGCGAGGGAAGCTTAAAATGCCATCAAAATACTTTCAAGACTAGATCCTGCAACAGCTTATCAAAGGTTTCTTATCAGGTACCCCACGTTCATCTGAAATTAAATTTGATAAGAGCATATTAGGATTTTGGAAAATTATCTGTTGTCAATTATCTTCAAAACAAATCGGTAATAATCGAACCATTTGCATCATTTACTCAAGAAAGAATGGCATAAATCTTGTGAGCTACCATGGACTAACTATTATTTGATGTAATTGGAGAAGCTCGCATTTTTTAGTAAACTGGTTCTTCGCACAAGTGAAAAAATTATCCATTCCAATGAATTGTACAAACAATTCTTTCGAAAGAACAACCTTGAAAACAAAAAAGAAAAGGTGTTGAAAGATAAGTTTCTGATAAAAAAGGCGTGTATATTGTAGCTATCATTAGAGTATTGTCCATAGTAATATAGTAGTTGGGTTTTTAGGCACAAACACATTGAAAAGAAGTAGTCTTTCAATCTCGTTTCTAGACACTCGCTTAGCAACGCCACTACAATTTAATAAGGAATGTATGGGCATCTAAAAGGGCAAGACTATTAGTCTGGGCTTTTTTGGATAAAAGGTTAATATTGTAATATAAGAAGAGCAATGCGATAAGAGAACAATGATCAAGTATATGCCAAATGTTGTTATTACAGGGATTCTGATCTATATTCAAATTTAAATAAAGCAGTTATTACCACACTTTTTAGGAATTTTACATACAGTAATGAGTTTGTACGGCGAAATACACAAGTAAAATGAATCGCTTGGAATGTTTTTATTGTTACTAAATGAGCCTAATTTTACTACTATCTTACGGCATTATTTTTGTATCCAGGTCAAGTCTCACTAACCAACGGTAATAAAGCTAAAAACAGCAAAGTTAGACTCCCATTTATAAAAAAAACCAATTAGTTGGAATGTCACTATAAAAGTTTACATAAAACAATATGGATGACATAGTGGCAAGTTTTGTCCATTAGATAAACTATAATATACTTTTGAATCTCTTTGGAAGGTGTGTCATGGGAAAAATACATTCACTCACAAAACCATTATGATTTTTGTCTTGAAGTTGCTGATAATAAAGATTCTTTAAATAACCTCAAATTAGAGTATATGAAAAATGTAGATATGTTTATTTGAAGATGCTTAAAATTTAGTATCTGGTGTTGCCACTCTTGCATTTAAATGACTTCTTTACAGCGATAGGTGATACTTCCAACAAGTTTCTCAGCAAAGCTTACTTCAATTTTTTGTTCCACTCCTCGATCAATGCTTCTTCTAGTTCCTTCGTTTTTGATAGTCTATGTCTTCCACCCTCAAGCTTCTTCTCAAGGTATGACCACATATGTTTAATAGGATTCAAATTTAGACTTTGAGCGGGCCAAAAGTCAAATGAATGGACATCTTTCCAAGCTGTTGTAACCTTGCTCGTACGTGTTGGATACAAAAAAAGATAAAACTAAAGGTTAACGAGATACGAAAGCTTTAAGATACTTTTTTTAGGACCGAAACTGCTTCTGCTGTTTATACCTTAACAACTACATAAATTTATGGTGACTTATTTAGATTACTAATTGACAAGGTCAATTTTCCAGTAACAATCTACTTGACAGGATACGATATATAGTTATACAAAAAGGGCTGTGCGTCTTTGATCTGACAGTGCCTTAACCTTTATCCTGGTGCTCAGATCTGTATTACTACAGGAATAACCTTCTTGATTTGATACAGAGACTTTATTCTCTAGTTTACACAAGAATATCACATCACATCACATCATTGAACAACCTTCAATCTTCAATCTTCAAATTGAAGTATATTGTCATGATCTCCTATCTATAATTATAGCAGATTATTATTACTTATAATGGCACTGTCTGGATGTCGTTCAACTGCAGGTATGATATCCCTTACAAGAAGAAAGTTGATTATCTAAAACAAATTTCATCAATAATTGGTCACTTATGTGTCGATACCACATCATGAAATGAAATTCAAATACAAATGAGTGTTATACACAAATACGTCTGTAATAAAGTGCAGCAAAAGTTAATTGGCAGATTTATTTTACATTCATTTTTGATATATAATAACAATAATAGTTTTATTTTCGCACACGGTATTTTTTTTTATAGCTACAGCCTGTTACCGAAAATCATAAATGTCAAAGGCTGAAACGTCCATACTAGTTAAAAAATCTTATGTTTCAAATTTTACATGCTTAAAGCCGACGAGTTTGATTTGGAAAAGGATATCAAAAATGATGTTGATCGATATTACTGTAAATAAATAAGAAAAGCAGCAGACATCTGTTAATAAAGATAGTAAAATGTCCGTAGACAATCTGTTAGATGTTGTGGTACATATACTGTATCCATTCGTGGTAAATACCTTTAATAACTCTCTATTTAATCCTGCATATTTACTCTATTAAATATGGAATTTAAACAGTTTTCTTTAATGAAAAAACTTTCCTACAAGAGCTAATGATTCACTGATGATAAATGCTTATTTTTTTTCCTAACCAAATGAAGCTTCACTTGCCTAGTTGTCTGTTATGAAATCAGATAGCTTTGTCTAACTATTCACAGATTCTGTAAATGCTGCAAATAGACCATCAGTAGTTGCCCGTTAGTCTAGTAGACTTAATTTAAAGGAGCTTCTTGGTGGAAACAGGAGTAGGTATATGAGATAGTTAATAAGTAATACTTTGAATTTTTTTTTTCTTCGAGAGAAATCTGCTGATGTGGTATTTGCATCCAGAATTTTTGTTCTTGAGACTATGAATTGCATGAGAAATTGACATGTCGAACAAACAAACTGTTTCAATCTAGAGGCAAAAGAAAAACACAATATGTAAACAGCACATGACAAAGATACAGTGCCATTCCTCCAACTCGATTACGCCTGTTTTGATTTCTCTCCAATATTTCACTGTGTAAAAAAAAACAGACACAAATGCTAATTGACTTTATTTAATACAGCCACTCTATTCATTCCTTTTTACATAATCTTTCAAGTCTCTACCACAACGAAGAACTGTAAATTCACAAAGCAAGAGTCGTTTACTAGCTGAATCATGTGGCCAAGATCAAGTGACAGAAGAAGCGTCATGTGATGAGGGTAATCTTGATACTTGCTTCTCTTTTGCAGCATATAGGTTCGTTGACCCCCTTTTTTCTGATGCTCAAAAATTTTTTGGAGCTCACTTCATCAACACACAAAATAAAATAAAAAATAAAAAAGGGGTTTCCCTTGATTGCTTCTATTCCAACTGATAACAGAAAATAGAGCCAGAAGTACGCTTTAGAGAATCATTTCCAACAAAATGAATAATATCAACCCGCAAGAAATGTATCTAGAGTCGCCCACAAGCAAGCCAAACAGTCGCTCATCGTCAGTTCTGATAATGGATACAAACGAGGATACGACAACCGTAGAAAGCAAGAGAAGAAGATTGATTTCATCGTCATCTTCATCCTCGTCCTCGTCATCTTCTTTGAACGAACAACAGACAAGTGTAAGTTTATTATTAGTGTTTTAAGCAAGTTTTAAGCCTTTAAAGATCATTATCTAATTGTAGAGAAATCAGCAACTGACAGCCAATTTGACAGCGGCAACTTCATCTTTAACAGATCAACAGCAGCCTCTGTCTATGAATAATTTACATATTGGTGAAAAGTCAAGACAAGAACTTTTTTTTGAGCAAATGCGACTACGTGAAGAGAACAAAAAAAGAAGGAAGCAAGAAAGCACTACACAGCAAATGAGATTTGCCCAATATTTTCAGTTTAAACCATCTCCACCTCAAGAGAGTAAGCAACCTTCGCTATTTTCGCTATCTTCGTCTTCTCGAGTGGAAAATAAAGCATCTGCTCACCTCAAACTGGATAAACCGCGCCCAGTTTCAAATGCTAATACTCATTACGTTGCTCCTCCAAATGAATTACCTCTAGAAGAATCCGCTAGCACCGATACATCTCCACAGCAACAAGCATCGGATAAAGCACAGCAGCAGCAATATGTATCCTTTCATGCACAACGACCTCCAATGAATATAATGCATAAGCCTCCGATGTTACCTGCACCATCATCAGAATACAATAACCATCCTCCCATGGTCCCTCATCCAAGACCTGCCATGCAACCACTACATCCACCACTACATCTACCACTGCATCCACCACCACAGCAACAACAACAACAACAACAACAACAACAACAACAACAACAGCAGCAACCCCTCTCTACATCGATGAAAGAGACAATAGTCATTGATGATGATGAGGTTGTAGATAAAGAACAGGCCAATCAAAATATTTGTATAGGCATGATCATTACAGACATTGTTGTGGAAAAACCACCTCTTATTTTACCAAAAGATGACAATTATGAGATTGTTAGCTTGGAATCAGAAGGGAAATTAAACACGGAAAACTACTGTAAGATAAACCTCTGTAAGCAGGCCTTGCTTTCTTTTATTTTTACTGACAAAACAATATAGCTTTCAAAGTTACCTCCCGTAGTGTTCCATCCAAATTCGTAAGTGGCGTTTGGAGTAGTGTTTGCAGTTCATTAATTTGTATTTGTAGTATGGCTGGGTTCCTTTCATAGATACAAAAGTACTGGGGCCATTGGTAGATCATCGCTTGATTTGGTGGGACGCTATCATTCCACGTGGAAAAGCCAACAATGCGCGCACACCACTTTACATCATCCTCTATTGTCGACCTGATTTGTACGGCACCATCAGCAAATACTTTGAATCGCAGAAAATGTACTTGAAGACACCGCCTTTTTACAACCCGGCCTGCAGATACAGCAACCCTCATGCACATTTGCTCGAGGCCCAACAACAGTATCTGCAACAACAGCAATCATTCGTCAACACTGCTACTGCGTTTAATTACAACGGTTACACTGGTTATCGCGGATACAACCCGAGTAGGCCATCGGAGCAGGAATTGACGCGGCAAAGCCAGAAAGACATTGAGTCGCTGTTGAGCAGTATACCCAGCGACGTGCCTATTGTAAACAGACTAAAGCGAAAGAAAAAGAATATTAAAAAAAAGATGTATCGAAAAAATCGAGCCAACATTGACAGTGATAATGAGGTGTTTCAAAAACCGCTTGTTTCGATCATATCTGATAGTTCAGAAGAAGAGAAGGAGGAGGAGGAAGGCGATGATGATGATGATGGCTATGTGATCGAAGGTCTTTCTATCAATTTGATGGATCATCAGATCAAGGGTGTTAGCTGGATGATTGATAGAGAAAAGAACAAAAGCAGCAATGGCGGCATTCTTGCAGACGATATGGGATTGGGCAAAACCATTCAAACGATTGGGCTGATTCTGTCGAGTATGGGCATCGATGACAATGAACAAAAGGAACAAGAAGAGGAAGAAACACAGGAAAGGGAAGACGCCCGCGACAAACAAGAGCATCAAATGACACTGATTGTTACACCACTGGCTTTGATTCATCAATGGGTGGATGAAATAAAGAACAAGACAGAGTATGGCAAAGTACGGGTACTGAAACACCATGGACCAAATAGAACTAAAAACCCTGAAATATTCAAGAGATACGACGTTGTAGTTACCACATACCAAGTTGTCTCTTCTGATTCCCCCGGTGACAAGAAAAAGAAACCCTCTCGTAAGAAAAACGCAACATTAGATGACTTTATTGTACAAGACGACGACGACAATGATTCTGATTATCACGGCATGAACATCCCGTCTAGATGGCAACCGTTAAAGAAAGGATATGGCCCGTTGTTTCAAGTGAAATGGCATCGCGTCGTCCTGGATGAAGCTCAGCAAATTAAGAATAGGCAGACAAAATCTTCGACTTCTTGCTCTGAGCTCGATTCTATCAAGCGTTGGTGCTTGACTGGCACACCTATTCAAAACAATGTTGATGAGCTCTACAGTTTACTCAGATTTCTCAAGATCCAGCCCCTCTCTGATTACCCAACATTCAAGAAAAACATCTCTATACCCATTCAGAATGGCCAGGGCAGTATTGCGATGGAAAGACTCAAAGCTGTCCTCAGAGCCGTCATGCTGCGAAGAACTAAAGACGTCTTACAAAGCAATCAAACAAGTCCAGTCTCTTCCAATGCATCATCCCCAAAACCTATTGCAAATAACAACCCCGAAGAATACGAACCATTATCAAAGAAACTATCACTGCAATTGCCCACCAGAGAAAAACAAGACATCATGTTACAGTTCAGTGATCACGAGAAATCTTTATATGAGCTGCTAAGAACGAGAACCCGGGCAAGCATTCAAGCCATGGGCGGTCAGAGCGGTGGATATATGAACATGCTGTGCCTATTGCTACGTTTGAGACAAGGTAAATAGAACAACAAGATCTACAGAGGCACAGAGAACACTGACATCCAACTCAATTTTAAGCGTGTGATCACCCTCAGCTGATTTTAAACGCAATTGATAGCGATAAAGATGTACTGGATATTGTAACAGATGCAAGCAATAGTAAAGAATCATCATTTGATAGTCATAAAAGCTCTTGTGAATTATGCGGAAAGTAAGTACCTTTTCTACATGGAAGCTTCTTTTTAATAAAATAAATAATTTCCCCACAGATTCAACACACTTTCATCAGAAGATCACTCATCACCGTTTTGTCAGGATTGCAAAACAACTGTCATGTCAGCTGCGCCAAACGGCCTGTTCAAAACAAGCACCAAGATTCGAAAGATGATTGACATTTTACAGCAAACTCGAGACAACAATCCGGGCGAAAAGACCATTATATTTAGCCAGTTCACGTCCATGTTGAACCTTATGGAGCAGCCCCTCAAAAAACATGGGTTCAAGTTCTGTCGATACGATGGAACAATGTCAAGCATGTTAAGAGAGAAATCACTAGAAAGGCTTAAATATGATAGGTATTGCACGGTCATGCTCATATCACTCAAATGCGGTTCATTGGGCCTAAATCTAACATCAGCAAACCGTGTGATATTGATGGACATCTGGTGGAATCCT
Organism: Parasitella parasitica; assembly: GCA_025201805.1. Lineage (NCBI taxonomy): Eukaryota > Fungi > Mucoromycota > Mucoromycetes > Mucorales > Mucoraceae > Parasitella > Parasitella parasitica. The sequence continues at coordinate 495,294 of MU619238.1, forward strand.
GCATTAGAAGAACAGGCTATTGACAGAGTGCATCGTATTGGACAAAGATTACCCGTTCATGTTACTCGATTATTAATTGACAATTCCGTTGAACTAAAGATCATGGCACTGCAAGAAAAGAAGGTAACTACAGATTTGTTTGTATCGTCTGTGATCAGTTGTAATATTTGCTTATTTGTTTATTATAGGCGCTATTGACAAAAGGTGCATTAGACCATGGTTTAGTCAAGAATACTAAATTGACAGCAAGTGAAATCCGATCATTATTTGATCTCTAGATTTTTTTTTCTTTCTTTTTTTGATGCTAACAATAACCATGGTAACGACCGAAACGACGATCCCAAATTAACAAATGAATCCACGATCTTTCCTAATATTCCATGCTTAAAAAGGTCTGCTGTCTGTAAATGTTTTCTGAATAGAATATATCTTGTTACACGAACAGAGCATGATATCAGAAATAAAACAGGCAAAGAGATAGTGAGCTCCAGAGAGATTAAAGAAAGCTTGAAAAATTGAGGGGGTTTAACCCTTTTTGTGCACTTTATTATTGTATATTCCATCATCAAAAGAGAACATTCCTATCGAATAACACGTTGAATGTGATGTGACCATGATTCTATTGTTTCCAAATATATCTTGTCATTCCACTTGCATAATTGCTTAGCATCCCCCAAATATATACGCCAAGTGTGTAAACGATTGATAATAAGAGGCATCGTGGGCGGCTGCTCAAAAATTGCTACTGCTCGTTAAAAAGGCAGTTGTTTCTTTATTTGTAAAAATTCTATGGATTCTTTACAAGTCTATTTTGTCAAGTTTCATCATATGCTGCTTGTATTTTTTTTGTGTTAGTTGTATCCTCTTTTTGCTTTCACCGGATATTGAAAACAAAATAGAATCAATTCCTGGAATTCGTTGCAAAGTTGAAATAGATCTGCAAATGAACAGTATTTAAGAGATTCACTTTTCGTATTAAATTTCCTTTTTTTTTTTTTTTTTTTCACAACAATATACAAAATGTCCACTGCTACAAAAATAAATGATGATGACTCTATAATTGTCAAGAATGACTCAATACAAGTTGACATGAGAGAGAGTTTGACTACACCACATTCAGATTCAACAAATCCTTTTGCCTTTACGCCAGATCAATTATCTGCATTACAAGATCCAAAAAATATAGAATTACTGCACATTTACGGTGGTTTAGATGGCGTAGCAAGAGGTTTGCATGCAGATGTACATCATGGCTTGATACCAAACACAACGGCAGACAAGCACATCACATTAAATGATATCACACTAGACGCTTGCAAGTTGACAACTGCTACATCTGCCACAGACCTCCCCGATGACCAACAACAAGCACAAGGGAAGGAACCCAAACTCAAGAAATCAGCTACGTCTCACTCAATTATACCAAGCGAATTTGCTCAAAGGTATTCGGTTTTTGGCAAAAACGCACTACCTGCAGTAAAGGGAAAAAGCATTTTTCAATTAATGTGGATGGCGTTCAATGATAAAACCTTGATTCTTCTGGCTGTTGCTGCTGTTGTATCATTAGGTGTTGGCTTGTACGAAGATATCGCTGTGCCGGAGTACGATGCTAATGGGGACAAGATTGCTGGTGTAAAGTGGGTAGAGGGTGTTGCTATCATTGTTGCCATCTTGATTGTTGTTTTGGTGGGAAGCATCAATGACTTTCAAAAAGAGAAGCAGTTTCGCAAGTTGAACGCAAAGAAAGACGATCGGGTAGTAAAGGTTTGTGTTCATGTTAGAGGGATCGCTGAGGGGGAGGGGGGATTTTCTTGTGATTTACTAACCATTCTGCGTCTACAGGCTACCCGCGATGGCCAAACAGTCCAGATCTCAGTCTACGATATCCAAGTCGGCGATGTTCTTTTTTTAGAGCCTGGTGATATCGTCGCTGCTGATGGCATCTTTATTGAAGGACATAATGTTCGCTGTGATGAATCAGCTGCTACTGGCGAATCTGATGCTGTGCGTAAGCAAATATTTCAAGCCTGCTGGAAGTTGCACATCGAAGACCAACAAGAGCAAAAATCAACCTCATCTCCTGGATCTGATCTTCTTGCTGTGCCCAATAATGCTCAGCCTGGATCCTCCATTTCATCCAAGACGATTCACCAACAGCACCACAAATCTCTACCCGATCCATTTATCATTTCTGGTTCCAAAGTTTTGGAAGGTGTTTGCACGTATCTCGTTACTGGTGTCGGCGTGAATTCCTACTATGGCCGTACTATGATGGCTCTTCGTACAGACAATGAAACTACCCCTTTGCAGGAGAAATTAAACGGTTTAGCCGCTATGATTGCTAAACTGGGCTCTGCTGCTGGTCTGCTTATGTTGATTGTCTTGTTTATTCGTTATTTTGTCAATTGGAAATACGATGGTATCCCAACTGTTCCTACTGAAATCGTTCAACAAGTGATGGGTATCTTGATTGTCGTTGTTACTATCGTTGTTGTTGCTGTGCCTGAAGGTTTGCCACTCGCTGTAACTCTTGGTAAGTTTTCATATCGTCGTAAAATCAGCTGATAAATTAACCACAATTGTGCGCAGCTCTGGCTTATGCTACTCAACGCATGCTTAAAGATAACAACTTGGTCCGTGTCCTGGCTGCTTGTGAGACCATGGGAAATGCTACCACTGTTTGCTCTGATAAGACTGGCACATTGACCCAAAACAAAATGACCATTGTTGCCGGCACATTGGGTTCATCCTTCCGATTTATACAAGACCCTCCTGCTAATCGAGTAGATCTAAGCGATATTGCTACTATTGCTGAAAAAGTGCCTGCTCCAATTATTCGTTTGATCAGTCAAGGTGTCTCTGTTAATTCCACTGCTTTTGAATCCACAGCTGAAAACGGCGAAAAGCAATTTGTTGGAAACAAGACTGAAACTGCCCTGCTACAGTTTGCCAGGAATATTGGATCAGAAAACTTTGAGACCTTACGAACGGCCTGGCCTGTCGAGCAAGTACTCCCCTTCAGCAGCGAGCGAAAAGCCATGGCTACCATCATCCGTATTCCTCATCCAACCAAACAAGGCGAGTTTATTTGGCGTGCGCATGTCAAAGGTGCCTCTGAAATCTTGGTCGATAACTGTAATCAAATCTTGACGCTGAATGCTGCCAAATACAAAAATCCTCAGCATGATTATGATGTCAAGGCCCGGCCCTTGACAGGCGAGGACCGTAACCGTATGGGCCGTATCATCCAAAGCTATGCTACCCGTAGTCTTCGTACCATTGGTATCGGGTATCGCGATTTTGAATCGTGGCCACCTGCTCACGGCCATGCCAGCAAAGTGGGCGCTGAAGTAGAAGTTCCTTATGAAGACATCATTCAGGATCAAGGTTTAACTCTAATTGGTATAGTTGGTATCGAAGATCCACTTCGTCCTGGTGTCAAGGAAGCTGTCAAGGCTTGTCAGCGTGCTGGTGTCTTTATCCGCATGGTCACTGGCGATAATGTGGTTACTGCCAAATCAATTGCAAAGCAATGTGGTATCTACACTCCTGGTGGTATTGTTATGGAAGGGCCTGTGTTCCGCAATATGTCTCCTAGCGAAATGGATGCCATCTTACCTCGTTTGCAAGTCTTGGCTAGATCTAGCCCTGAAGATAAGCAGATTTTGGTGGGTCGTTTGCGTGAATTGGGTGATATTGTTGCTGTAACTGGCGATGGCACCAACGATGGCCCTGCTCTAAAGCTGGCTGATGTCGGTTTCTCGATGGGTATTGCCGGCACTGAAGTTGCCAAAGAAGCCTCTAGCATCATTTTGATGGATGACAACTTTTCTAGCATCGTAAAAGCCATCATGTGGGGCCGTTGTGTTAACGATTCCGTTAAAAAGTTCCTCGAATTCCAGATCACTGTCAATATCACTGCCGTCATCTTGACTTTCATTTCTGCTGTTGTCAGCCATGAGCAAAAGTCTGTCTTGACAGCCGTGCAGCTGCTATGGGTCAATTTGATTATGGATACATTTGCTGCCCTTGCCTTGGCTACGGATCCCCCTACCGAAGAATTGCTAGAACGCGGTCCCGAATCTCGCTCTTCTCCCTTGATTACTTTCAAGATGTGGAAAATGATTATAGGTCAAGCAATCTTCCAAATCGTGGTTACCGTGGTTTTGCTATACAGCGATATCCTTCATTACCAGCCTGACGACCCCATCTTACAAACCATCGTCTTCAATACCTTTGTTTTCTGTCAAATCTTTAACGAAATCAATTGCCGTCGTATTGATTCAAAATTGAATGTATTTCACAACATCTTTGCCAACAAGTTCTTTTTGGGCATTTTCTTTTTATGCATTGCTCTCCAAGCTATCATTGTTAACTTTGGCGGAACGGCTTTCCAGGTAACTCGAGTGGATGGTGTTGCATGGGCTATTTCTATATGCGTCGGTCTTTTATCTTTACCTATTGGTGTTCTCGTTCGTTTAATCCCTGATGAATTCTTTGCATTTGTGTTTGTCTTTAACCCTGCTGCTCGTCAAAGATACTTGGGTGGCACTAATGACAGTGCATCTCCTAGTGTTTATGTTGCTGGCAATGAGCGAATTGCGTGGAACAACAACGATGGCAGTGACACTTATAACAGCCCATCCTTATCCAACACAGGCAAATCAAAACAAGGAAAGCAAGAAGTCGATCAAATCGAAGACGTTGCTCCTGCTTATACTCCACCTATAAATGAGAAGGTCACCAACGGCTCCCAGGAATCGTTTGAAGATCAAAATCAAGACACTGTTCTATCCTCAGGCTCTTTAGATTTATCTCAACGAAACAATTAGAGCATCTCCAACGAAGATGCTAAACAAAAAGCCATTTAAAGCACAACCCGGAAATGTT
>MU619238.1:501153-512435 GCA_025201805.1 Parasitella parasitica
AAAACCACATGCACAAATACAACATTCATGAAATCAATTGACAACTTGGTGGAGTACGCTACCAAAATTACCAATATAGGCTCATTGTTTGCAAACTTTATCATTCTGAAATGTGCAGATGCCAATGAAGATACGCCAATCATTAGTCAAGATTTTGTTTATGCTATATTTTCTACCTTAGCAGGTAATGGGAGTAGGGCTCCTGAGTTCATCCGTCAATATTTTGAAGAGTTCAAAAATGCGTGCGAGATTGACGAGCAAATTTTAAAATCATTGAAGTCTATTGGTTATGCGACTATTCTTTCCATTTCTGCCAAGCAGTATGAAACCCTTATCCGAAATCATGTTTGTGAAGACAGCAACGAGAAACAACAATTCTTACTCCCACCCTCCACCACTGGATGGATCAGTTAAGGCAAATAAAACCATCATTGCCTATAGAGATGGAAGATTTTCACCTACCATGAGAAGCAAAAGATCTGGACCTACAAAGACTATCATAAAAGCTCTTCAAAAATGTAAAGAAAATCGTGGTGTTACAGCCCAAATGGTAGACGAATACCTCACCAGTCAAGTCTGCAACAACTGCAAAAAGAGAAATGTTGAATACGTTGTGCAACGATCAGCAAAGCGAAGAGTACATTCTGTATTACGGTGTCAAGAAACCGCTTGTAATATTTTTTGGAATCGCGATATAATGGCTGCAAAAAACATCCTCAACATATTTTTATATGCAGCAAGAAACAATGACGCTCGTCTTTCACCATTCCAGCGTTCTGAATCAAAAGAATAATTGCAAGCATTGTGTGTCATTGATATTACTCTTTGATACGCCATAGGTATTCGGTTTATCCTATACACCATTAAAGGTGAGTAAAATTGTCCAAAAAAAAAAGAAAGTATCACCCTCTCACCAATTTTCTTTTAAAATTAGCTCCTCCGTTGGAGATGCTTTACCCTTGCTTAATGTAAATAATGCCAACTTTTTTCTATTAAAAAATATATCATAAGACACAATGAAAAGCCATATTGATTAGATGCTTAACAAAGCATAATGTGCCCTTGCTCATTATGGTTCTTTTTGTACATTAGTTTCATTGTGACAAAATGCCGCCATTTGTCGTTTATAACAATGCATACAAGCATAACGTATCCCATTGAGATTCCCCAAGAGAGCCACAACTAGTGTCCATAACTAGATAATGGCGCCATCGTACTGTTTAGGTTCTTTTTTTGTACCGTAAAACATCATAGTACTGCAGGTATCAATCGCAATGTGGAACAGAGGAAGGTTAGCTTGTTTACATTTAAGATTAAAAAAGACATTTACTTCAAAATGGAGCTTTCGCCAAAGACTTTCGATTGAAGCAAAAGTCAAAAATTAATTGATTTCCACAAAAAAGACTACAAGAAAATGAGTCCATTAACCTCATTCTCTTGAGGGTGTGATGATGGCATGTGCTCTTTGTTGCATATGCTAATGACTACTGGTCCTATATAAAAAGCTGCTCTTTACCGCTATAGTTTTATAGAATAAATTTATTACAATATACAAAATATGGATAGTCTTCCATCTGAACTTCTGCTTAAAATTTTCTCTTATTTGACATTTACTGAGAAACTGAACTGTGCAAGTACTCACAAAGCATGGAAATCCTTGATCCTAAGAGATTGTCTTTATGAAGACTTTAAAATCGACGGTAGGCTTGAACGTTTGAACAACCATTTCAAAGTGTATGAGACTCAGCAAAGACAGGTGCGTCGTCTGAAGTCAACGTCTATTGAAGCTATTGACGTGTTGGCTATACCAGCACAGTTTCCCAATCTCGCAGAATTTAGCTGGGGTATGGCCGAAAGTTATAATGAAGCTTATGATGATGAAGCTGATGATGGTGAAGCTGATAAATATGAAGGAGTTGTCAATGAGCAAAATGCGCAGCACTGGAGAAATATCACTAGATTTCAAGAGCATGATCACTGTCCTCTGTCCGCAGCATTGTTAAAAAATGGTGGACTGTGTAACTTGATTGAGTTGGATATCACATTTTTACGTAGTCGTGAGCAACAGATAATGGACCTGAACTTGTGCAAGCCAATAATCCAGCAACTTTCGAAAGCTCCTAATCTGAAGATACTCAAATTCAAGAACAGTCCAATGACATTGATTGATTTGAATCAACTACATCTCAACGCACAGCAATTAGAGATACTTTGTTTAAATAATATCTCCTTTTGCACTAATGAACATGTTGCCACAACAAAGACTGATGGATTGACGGAGCTTCATATTTCTAACTATATTCGCAACGACAAGTTTCTGGCGCATGTAGCTGGGAAGTATCCAGATTTGAAAACATTGAAAATCCATGGCAAGAAGAATGATGATGAAATTTACGATGAGCAAAATGGTGAAGATTCATTGGTTAAATTTGCTTATAGCCCTCATCTTGAGACTTATGATGTCGACATACACCCAATTACACCGAAAATTATGAGAGCACTGGATGCAAACGGAACCAAATTAAAAACGATTAGGATAAAAATGCCTTTTGAAAATCCTCAAGCTCATATGAAGGATTTATTTTCATCCAACCAAAAAGACTCTGTGGAAACATTGAAGATAGACTTTACATGTGGACCTGATGTTAAAGAAATCAACGTAGTGGAATTTCTCAAATACTTGGAAGATTTCTCAAGACTCAAGGCTTTAGAAATGGATGGCGTGCACGATGTAAATCAACCCAACCTTAGCTTCCCTTTTTATAAATGTTTGAAGAAGCTCCCACATTTGGAAACAATCAAGCTGCAATTCTTGACAATAGAGCATGAGCCTTCAGTCTCTCTAATGAAATTTGTGGCGGGTCAAAAGGTCAAGTCAAAGTTGAAAAAACTGATTTTGAATGACTGTGGTTACAAAAGCAAAGAAAAACTCTTATCGTTCCTCTCAGAAACATGCCCTAAACTATTCATGCAAAATATAATAATCAATCGTTATGGCGGAATCTGGCTAGATTGATAGAAGAGAAAGGCAGTAATGTCAAATGTTCTGAGGCGACTCTGTTAACTTTAAGAATCCGTCTCGTATCATCATCGTGCTACTACTACCCCAAATCTTAAATAAATTACTGTACCTCCCCACTCTACCCAATTCCTCTTTCCTTTAAAACCATATACGAACTTAGTACCAATAGCAGTTCTGGTAATATCAATAGTTTAACAATGAATAAAAGCTGATCCCTTCTAAACAGCCTTTATTTTCGGATCTAACGTAGTCAAATCTAATCATGCAAACTGCCGACTGTGAATTAAATCCGAAATTGAGATTTTTGATGAGCTTCACGATCAAGATTTATATCTGTTCTTGAAATATGTTTTAATGTTATGCTGAAGCAAAATTAAAAACAAAGTGAAAGTTACTCAAATTTTTATTACTGTTTTTGACCCTATTTAAATTTGGTCTATTTAACGCAAGTTCTTCTTGGCGAACGAGTCTCAAAACTTCTAACTGCCTCCATGATTTTCCGAAGGGAGTTGTCATGTACATACGCATTTTCGCTCTAAGTACTTTAATACACATAGATGACAATTGTCTGCTACACCGTTTTTAGCATTAAAGACTGACGTAGTACATGTCAGCGTGATTCGCACTGCTAAAATGCATTATTTAGCTAATTTTTTTTTTGTTCCTCTTTATTCCTTTCTATATTTTGCAAGATAAACAAAGCAAAGGTAAAATGTCCAACGTACCTGATTACTATTCCATTCTTAAAATACCTTGCGATGCATCGCATGATGATATTCGTGAAGGTAAGTTTACGATGATTTAATGCCAAGCACTTTAAGCAAACGAATTTCATTCTAGCTTACAAGAAACAAGCTCTTTTAAGCCATCCTGATCGCTTGCCCAAAACCGCTACGCATGCAGAGCGAGAAGAGGCTACCAGAGAATTCCAACTAATCGCTGATGCTTATTATATCCTGGGTGATCGTTCAAGAAAGAAATCCTATGACAAGTCTCGAGCTGAAAACCATGGCCGTTTTGCTTCATTTGCATCAGCAATGCCGAACACTTCTACAACACAGGCAAATCAAATTTTTGGAAACATTTTTGAGGAACTGCTAAAGCCTGAAGGTACGTGTTTATAACTTTTCAAACTGAGAGAAAAGGAGGGATTCTCAAGTATGCGTATATAGTTGAGCATCCTTCGCACGTTTGGAGAGTATTTGGAGCCTGCTCAGGTGCAGTTTTAGGTTTCATCATTGGTAATGTGCCTGGAGCAGCAGTCGTAAGTATATTTGGGACATTTCATGAGGTCGTACCGAGTCTAATGCAGCATTTCTTATGTGTATAGGGTGCGCTAGCTGGAAAAACATTAGGCCAAGTAAGAGACCACAAAGGTGTTTCTGTTTACACAGCTTTCCAAAAATTGAATATGGATCAAAGACGAGATATTTTAACTGGTTTATTGGCAAAATTTGTTACGGCAGGTGCATCAGGCATGATGAAATAAAATACCCCTCTTTCTATTTCTGAAGAAATTTTCTTGAACTATCATAATCAAAAGCAAATGGCAATAGCTCTTCGAACTTGTATTGGCGATGATCTCCATCCTTGTTTAGAAAGTAAACAGGCATGTCCTTTGTTGCGAATTCAGAAATAAATTGCCTAAACTCATTACAGTATTAGTATCCTCAAATGCCAGCGATACTTTGTGCGTGTTGCTTATTACCTGCAAATACCACAGGGCGAAATAAAATCTTCCTGATCAGTAGAAACAGCTAAAGCGCGAAATTCTCTATGGCCTTCGCTCTGTTCAAAGTAGTTTATCGTTATTATAAACTCTGATATGGCAATAATTTTTTCAAGCAACCTACCACTGCTTTAACAAATGCAGTTCTTTCAGCACAAATAGCAGCACCTATAATTTACATGCAGTGAGTTTTTGTTCTACCGCGCAATTGGTGCATTTTTACGTACCATAAGAAGCGTTTTCAACATTACAGCCTAAATAGCTGCTTTAGATTGGAAAAATAAGCACAATAACCATGAACAACATACCTTTAAACAACTTGCCGTCTGAAGCCATCAAAGCAGCACCGACTCTGAACTTTGAATAAGGGGAATAGGATGTTTCTCTTGCTACAAATATTACAGATAATAAAGTTTTTTACATAAATAAGCGGTTATCACGGTGATAAATCTTGGAGTTGTACCTTCCAATGCCAAAGTAAAAAGCTCTTTTTGCTCTTCATCTTTAAGGGTTTCTGAGGTCATTATATTGGATTGGTATACAGCGTGGTAAAAAAAAAAGTAAAAAGTGGCCTCTGAACTATTAATGCCTAAATACTCAATACACGATCAATTTTAAAGTTTGTAGCCATGCGTGATATGCGTGTGTGCATATGAAACACCATCATCGCTTAACCCTATAGATTCAACTCATCCAGAATGTGGATAGAGTAAGCTAGATTTACACCTGTATTCAGCGTAAACATATACTGCCAAATTTTCATCATTATAGCAATGCTCAGCTTATAATAGAGTATTCAGTCAAATGCACGCCATACATTTGTGGAACAATAAAGTATTGTACCCTATATGCTCTTCTTCAAACTATACGATACACACCACGGCCAGTTCTGTATCGATACATGGTACACTTACAGATGGATATCGACCCCTTTTATTTCAAAGCTATATCCGGCATTTGATTCACAAAAGGTAAAACTAGTCAATCTAGACTCAATGAGAAAGGGTAATACAGCAATGGCTGGTGAAGATCACTCTCTCCAGGTATGAAAATAGCCCACAATGCATTCGGATAAATAAGGGCCTGATCTCAACTAACCCCTCAATTACCATCATATGAAACCCCCGCTAAACTGCTGCAAATTTTTTTCTACACATAGTTGTTGATAGAAAAGAATCACTGTGCAAATAAAGCCTACTATTGCTTTTTCCTCTTGCTTATTTTTTAAATCGTCAATGGCATCGTTTGATACTACTCGGCTGTATCTAAATACAAAAAAACCAAAATATGGACAACCAGTCGTCATATATCGAGTGCCAGTACCGCTAGTCAGTGAAAGCTTCTACTTTAACCAAGAATCAATTCAGGTCAATGTATATTATAAATACCACAGTACAACAATCAATAAAGAATCTGACATTGCGTCTATTCACCTCACCAACAAGCGACTCGTACTAGTGTCGCAGTCAACAAGTATAGCGCCTGCAGACACCAGTCATTTTGATACATGCGAGATGCAATTGTCTGATTTTCAATCACTCAAGTCCTGCGATACAAAAACGCATAAAAGAAGAATACGTTTTGATATTGAAACTATTCGAAATGAAACTATTAGATTGGACATTAAATTTAAGAACAAAAAGGACGCTAATAGACGAGAGTCCTTGAAAGAGTATATTAAAATGGCTACTTCGGCAATCACAGCTGGTCATCTACATTATTATCCACAACAGCAAATATCACAGCCCCAGCAAGATAATCTACCATCTTATTTCGAAGCGACTCATGGTAATACACTTGCTGCTCCTCCTGCGTATAGCTAAAAATAAAATAAAATTGTATATTATTTATGATTTTATTAATAGTGAGATAATATTTACCTAGTAGATATCCTCAGTTTTACGTCTATTTTTAACCACTTTTTTTGTGGCCCTGTTACCGCTCAATGCCGGGTCAACGTGGTTCTGGTATACCTTGTACATTTGTGCTTTCAAGAAGGGTGCATTGCAAAACTTGGTATCTTCTTTTGTACTTGTTTGGGCTATTATATCGGCGATAGTTTCTTGTCTTACGTGCATACCATCAGTTTCTACGGATTTACCCAGTAAACATTCGTGTTGTTCGTTTTTTGTGCTTGATAATATGTCGATTGTGTCCCATACTGTACAACTTATACCCTCGGATATCTTTTCTTCATGCGAAGGAGTCAAACATGTCATGTTGGGTTCTTTACGAAGAACATGGTCGATATCTACAGCCGAAAAGAAGGCCACACTCTATAAATATATGTGGAAGTATTTTAGTTGCGGTAGAGCAATATGCAAGAAATCCAACTTTTACCTGAGGTAAATCATGAATTCCCAACTTATAACTAAACAAAGCTCTTGTCCACACATTTGCTACTTGCAGTGCAAACGCCGTTCGATGCTGATCTTCCTCAGATGCCAGATAACGAACCTCATCATGCACAGAAAGCAAAAACCTTGCTTTGATCTGATACCTCTCGATTAAATGCGCCATTGACACGATCAGCAAATGAAGATAATCTACGCCTGAACTCTGGACTACCCAATTGATGCGAGATGTCAAAAATTGTGTTCCTGTATACTTTGGCTTGAGTGCATTCGTGATTGAACATCCTAGAACAGGCGTCTTGGGTTCTTTTGAGAGAGCAATATCTTCTAGTGCATTAAACATATAACTTTCGGACCCACCGTGCCAAAAAGGTTTTTTGAAGGGATTCCGGGCTGAATGCTCCTTTTCGCCTTTTGTGCTGGAGTATAGCTCTGCTGCGCGGATCTTGGCTGCTTCCAAACTCATGCCCTGATTGTATTGCATCAGTAAACTAGTTGCATATTTTATTCCAGCGCCGTAAATTCTTGCATAATTGAAAATTTTGGCTTTGTCTCTGCTAATACCTAAAATTTGCGCAGTTTTTGAATGAAGATCAGTACCTTCAGATTTAGTGCCTTGTAATGTCATCCATCCCAAAGCAGTGGCACCATGAAATCCAAATTGCGCATCGCCAATCACACTTGATATCCAAAGTTCTTCCGAGTCCACATCAGCACCTACAATCTTATAACCTTCAGGTGCTTGAACCATCGATTTCAATTCAGAGCCAATGCGATTTAATTTAGCATTGCTTGCAGTCAACCAAGTTCTCTCCACTGCACGTCGAGTCACTGTTCCCATAGCAACCATCTGAGGTAAAATGATGCCATATTTCCCTTTGTCTTTTGGCGGAAGATGCATTTTGACTGTAGAGTTGGAGTCCCATACTACAAACTGATTTAAAATTCTCTCTCTAGAACTGATCCAATATGCTGATTTTGCGTTCAATTCTAATGCTTCTCGAGCTGCTTCATATTCAGATGTAAGAGTCTTATCTTCGAACGCACCTATGTAGCCCTTGGAAAGAGGATTTCCACAGTTGGCAGATTCTCCATCTTTATGAGGGACCTTCAAATAACAATAGTCCTTATCCTGCAGAACGGATTGTTTGATCTGAGTCTCATTCGCTTCCAATGCAGGTACTTTGTAACACCAGCCAGAAGCAGCGAGATAATGTAATGGATAATTATTCCACTTTAAACGTAGTAACAGAGGTGCGATTCTTGAGCGTGTGGTAATCTTGAGTTTCTGTGCTTTGGAATCATAAGCATCTTTGTACCACTTTGGCTGACCTTTTAGCTTTCGCTGCCGAGGGTTGACAAGCCAATCCAACTGACTCAACCAAGGATCATTTTCTCGTTCTTCAGACTGGTCCACAAGTGCTCTGGCCTTCTCGGCCAAATCACGCAGCTTAACGTCCAGCATGTCATCCAATTCCTTGTGTTTACCCGCAGATTTGGCTAGATAATCCTCCCATTTCTCTGTCACAGTTAAAAATGAACTTCCCATGTTGAGCATGCCCGTGAACGAAACTGGATGAGGGCAATTTTTGCGAAAACGAGGAAACACAACTTTATAAATGTCATGCGTCAACTTGACATCTTGGGCACAGTAATTCATCAAGTCGTTAAAGTTGTTTTTGACATCACTCAAGTCCCCCACTTCGAAATATGATCGTTGAGATTTATCCATTTCCACTTGACAGTAAAACTTTGCAACGTCCTTCAAACTGTTTAATGAACTCACGTCGAAAAATTTGGTCTGGTCCAATCTGTCTGCAGTCGATACACCGTCCAATCTATCTTGGTCTCGTCGCTTAACTTCCATGTTCCAAGCTGGGCGTTGATGCGAGCAGAGGCCAGCAACGGCTATATGTAAGCTCATGGTATCTACGTATCGAATGCTAGACTCCTGACGGCTGTATTCCTCGGCAATACGAGCACGATCATACCCTACATTGTGTCCCACGACAATACGCTCCTTGTTGTTACTTCCAAAAGGTATTAATTGCTCTTTGTCTTTTGCTTCTCCCAAGAGATAAGGTGAAGTCCATGAATACCATGCCTCCTCTGATGCCACTACAGCAATGGTAGGGTAATTTCCTTCTGACATTAGAACTTCGACATCGAACACCAAAGCCGATTCCAATGGATGATCTACAGCATGCGATTTTCCGTCTTTGTATCTGGTCCATCCAGACACCTTCTTCCACTCTTTTGGCATGTCAGGTAAGTTAATTCTGGTCAATTGCTCGCACTGATCCAAATACGACGACGCTTGTTCTAACCCAATACGAATAAAATGCTCTTCTAGGTTGGCACCCAATAACTTGGGTAATTGGACGTCGATAGGTGAATTGATTTCATTCTTTTTCCCCCAAATATTTTGCAGTGTCAAATGTTCTTGAGCATAAGCTTCTTTAATTTTGGCTTCCTCACTCTTTTTACCAGATGTCGAAATATAAGGTTGAAACAATTGCGACTGTAAATTGGGTGACAATAGCTGGACATGGGCAGGGTTTATTTTCACTTGTTTTATTTAAAATTTTTGTTAGATATTACATGCATGTATTTAGTTGATGCAGAGAGTTCCTTACCTTGACTGTTACTATGCACACGGTTTGATGTTTGCAGATACCTCTTTACAACACAGCGTTTTACAAGATTTTGAATTATGAATCTTTGTGGTATCATTCAGAATCAAAAAGAAGTTTATAGTGTATATTTACAGGAACAAGGAAACAAAAGAGAAACAATGCTAATAAATAGTTTATGTATGTACAATGAAATTTTAAAAAAGAGGTGTCAAATTTGCAGGTCTCTCCCTGTTGAAATATCTTGAAAAGCAGCAGAAGGCCTGCCATTGCAGTCACGAAGGAATAAGATCCAAATTATAAACTGTTTGAATGCTCCACCCTTGATAGTCCAACACTGATCATTTCGTGTAGAGAAATCGGTTTTTTGCTTTTAGATTCTTCTGGTTTCTATCACTCCACCAAGGAGTCGTTTACTTTTGAAAGCTAAAACTGGGCTATGGATGACAAGAACATTTTCCCAAATTTGGAAAGATACCGTATACAGTTAGCGCAACACTAAATGGCGGGGTTTAAAATTCTCATTAGACAGATTTTTTTTTTCCAACGGGCGGTTTTTGTTTTTCCAAAGGGCGGTTACAATTTTCTCAAAAGACGGTTACTGTTTTCTCAAAAGGCGGTCTCTTCGATTCTCAGTAAATATTTTTTACAGTTGTCTGTGACATTTTATTAGATAGGATTGCCTTTTAAGCAATCTTCAAATATGTTTTTAGAGTGTGCCAATTGAATTGAGAAAGAGTGTATTACTGGCTGTAAGAGCCCCATAAATAATTTACTTTAGGCTTTTTTTTTTCTCAAAAGGCGGATTTTTCTTTTTTAGACAAACTGCCAAACTCGAGACAAAATGGCACAACTTCCCAATTAAATTAGTTAGAATAGCATATTTACAGCACTAAGCGTCCACCTCCCGTCCACTTTTTTTTTTTAGCAAGCGTCCACCTCCCGTCCACTTTTTTTTTTAGCAAGCGTCCACCTCCCGTCCACTTGAATGTCAAACCTAGAAATACAGATTACACATTCGCAAGCAGCTTGTATATTCTATGGCGATCCATTAACTTCTGAAAATCAAATGTTAAATGAAGCAAAAATTGCCGCAATCCTGGATGTTGAACTTTGCTACATTGATACACCGTCAGAACCATATCTTCTCGCAAGTAAAAGAATCGATTTTTTTCCATTTAAGTACAAACGGTACCGTCATGCAGAATTAAGCTCACAATCTGAATTATTTGAAGAAACAATTGAAGAAGTAGATAATGAAACAAAAGATAACGTAGTCCGTAAGTGTTACTCCTATTTTCTTACTTGCTTATTAGATTCAATGACGAACCCTAACTTACTGAGGGAAGGAGTTTAACCGACTGCTACATTCTGCTCAATGCAACTACCAATTTTGTAATAAAATTTATTAAAATCTTTTTTCAGCCACGAAGATGTTTGAACGAAAAGATCACATGGTTGGTGGACGGGAAGTGGACGCTTGCTCTAAATAAAAAGAAAAGTGGACGGGAGGTGGACGCTTGCTCTAAATAAAAAGAAAAGTG
>MU619239.1:3428-34652 GCA_025201805.1 Parasitella parasitica
ACTCAGACATGTACTATTAATATAGACTGGATAAGACTATACAAGGAATGATATTGTAATGATTCACATTACATGATGTCTCATTTTACATGAAACATCCAATTGTTATAAATAGGTTCAACCTTTACCAGATATTGGAACGCTAGTGAAAATATCTGTAATAGCTATTATAGTTTATTACCATAAACATTTCTCATATACTAGCAAATCTATTATCTATAAATCATCCTTATCACTGCAAACCTGATCTGTCATTACCGATCGTTGTTTACATATAAGTTTATAGTTCATATAAACATCGCCGCATTGCTGTCAATTACTTCTTGTCCAATAATATCTACATATATTATATAGTAATAAGTAATAACCCTGATAGCAATATCAACAATTAGATACACCAACCGTTCATTAACATAGTACATCATTCTACCCTTACTACTAGATAATTGTACTCCATCACAGATATACGCTTATGGATCGATATTAATAATCTTCGCATAGAAGATTGATCAGGGTACTACCTCGTCGGGTAAATAAGATTTGACACTTTTTGTCAAACATCAGATGTTATGTGGACAAACATTGATTGTTGGGATATATTTTAGTATAAATAGAGATCATATCTTATGTCAATAAAAGTCTTCAGTTTTGTATCTGGTTTTATTCAGAAAAGTCTTATTATTTTATACAAATTATATTTACATAACATTACGCTGCGCCCTTTGACACTGGCACAACATGATTGTATTTTATAGATTAATTCTGATAGATTTATTCTAATATAAATAGACAGTTTCTTGTCAATCAATAAATCAATAGTTTTGTATCTGGTAAATTAAGTTTTTATTACGTTTTCTTATATTCTTTATATCATATAGAATCACCTGCTGTGCTCAATTTCCAGACCTGGCACAACAGTAGGTCGTTATGGTCTCTCGATAATCCCATGAGAATATAAATGTGCATGCAAGAGCGAATTTTTTCATAGCCAAAAAAAAGGGCCTATCGAGCTGAGTTAAGGCGCTAAATGTGCTCATGTGGAAACTAAAATAAAAAGATCTAAAATGATGCTTAACTGAGCACATAAATTGCTAGTCCTATGTGATCGAGTACAATTATCTAGTAGTAAAAGGGTAAAATGATGTTCTATGTTAATTTCCAGTTGGCATTTCTACTTGCTGACATTGCTATCTGTGATGTATTTTTCAGATATTTCAATACAATAAAAGGAGACTTGTAATAACTCACAGCTTTCAACTGTATCCGAACAATAAAAGAAGCATATCGTTTATTATGACATAAATACAGGGTATTTATATCTTCAATTTTTTGGATCAAAAAAGATAATAAAAACCAAAATTTAACGAGATACGAAAACTTAAAGACACTTTATTTAAGATCGAAATGGCATCTGCTATTTATACTTTTTACAGCTGCATGAATTTATGGTGACTTATTTAGATTACTAATTGACAAGACTAATTCACAATGACAATCTACTTGACAGGGTACGATATGAGGTTATACAGCAAGGGCTACACTTCTTTGAACTGACAGTGCCTTAGCCTTTATCCTGGTGCCCAGATCTGTGTTACCTACAGAAATAACCTTCTTGATTTGAAATAGAGACTTTATTCTCCAATTTACACAAGCGCATCACATTACATCATTTGACAATCTTCAATCTTCAATTGAAGTACATTGCCATGATATCCTGTCTGTAATTATCACAGATCACAATTATTTACTACGAGTGAGATGGTAGCGCTGTAATAACCAATAGATCAATCTGATAGTATATTGTCACTGTTGATGAACGAATAGAAAATACACCGTGTTAGCACTGTCAATTGACTTGATATGTTTCATTATTGAGATTGACCCAAGAATATGTGATGTGTCAATTTCCCAACCGGAAGTCAAACTCAAGTAAACTCAATCCTGAGCACAATTCAGGAACATATCCCAATGGATCATGTTCCTTATTTATTGTTGAGGTCTGCAAGATTGAAATAAGAAAAGTATAATATAAAACGTTGAATTAACGAGATACGAAAACTTGAGATTACTTAATTAAAGATTCAACTTTGCATCTGCTATTTATACTTTTTACAACAACATAAAATACTAGTCGATACTAATCGATAAGAATAATTTGCAAGCAGTATCATATCCTTAACAGGAAACGATGTATTATTATACTACAAGGCTATTGATCTTTGATCTGACAGTACCTTATTGTTTGTCAATCATACAGATCTGTGTTACAGATAACCTTCCTGATTTGAAACAAAGACTTTATTCTCCTGTTTCGACAAGTATAACAACACATCATTGGACAGTCTCCAATCTTTAATTGAAGTAAACTATCATGATCTCCTAACCTACATTATGGCAGATCATTTATAACTAAACATGACATGTTCATGGACAATAGATACAATCTATCGTTCCACTTGTTATGTCAAAAGTCTGATAAAATAAATCTGCCAAAGAATTACACTTTTTGTTATGTCAAAATGAGTCAGTAAAATGAATCTGCCAAAGAGTTACACTTTTATTTGAAATACATCCTCTGGATGTATTTATATAAACTAACATTATGTGCTAACGTCATCATACACAACTGTAACCAAGATTTATATATAGAGCATGCGGTGTAAATCCCTGATTAACCACGCACCTTGGCTTTTAGCCCCTTGATCTTGCTATAAGGTCTATGACATGTTATTGATATAACACTTTTATTCATAATACATCTTTCGATGTATTATATACACATTCATTACGCGAGGGTTCTACTGTCTAACTTAACAATGTAAACCATGACTACCCATGGTTTACTGTAAGACCCTAGGACTGATCTAAGACCCTGATGCGAGACCTTGCCATGTTATTGATATAACACCACTCTCTATATTACACTATCATGAACCTGTCAAGCCTTCAAGGCAAATAATTATTCATCTTGATCTAAAAATACATATCACCTCGCTCCTCCCTAATCGATCCATATTACATTCTTGCCCCTCTGATCCATGCTGTCATTCTTGCCATACTCATTCACATTATACTATTGACTTATTGATCCACGATACCATATTTACCTAATTGATCCACATTATAGGGAATAGTCTAGTTCGCATTTCAGTGAACTTGATAGCTCGCAAAAAAGTATAAATAGAGGCCATTTTGACCATCAAAGAAAGGGTTCTTCGTCAGATCTCCTCGTCAAATTCCTTTATTAAATATCCCAAGCAATCTTCTTATTTTTCTCCACCTTTCCCTTATTAAATAATAACCTCCTTGTTTAAAATAAACTTCTGTATATCTTCTCTTATTAATATGTCCCTGATTATCTAATAAGGCCGTGGATCCTCGATACACACTATGTCTCATACTTGCATCTTATTCCCCCATCGGTCCACTTAGATTCACTAGTATATAAACCATCATATTTTCCATGTGATAAACAAGATCTTAACCTGACTAATTCACAACCGTTTTATTTGAATAATTTCTCATTCTGATAAATCAACTAGCGGACAACTTTACAAGGACTCTAGGAATTGGAAATTTCCTTCTTCCTTTATCTGGTCTCTCTCTTATTATTAAAAAATAAATTGAAACTTGATAACAGCGAATCATTTTCTGCTTCCTGTGTTTTATATTACGTTTAGGAGTTGTATCCATATAAAGGCTATAACACAATTATAATGTACGGATCATAAGTTAATCGTTGGTAACTCTTTTACAAATAAGGAATAAGCTACAAGTTTTAATTGAACCTCTTGCAAGGTTCTAGGCTTATTCAAAGATTATATCAAGATCAGATCGCGGGATGTCGGGAAGATATCCTACCTAATCTTCTCTTTAATGTAAAATAGAAGAATAGGTCTGTCCTGGAAACGTTGTGATTTAATAATGCTTGACACTTCTTGTCAAACATCAGATGTTGTGCGGATAGACATTGATTGGAATATATTTTAGTATAAATAAATAATTATAATGCATAACTTTTACACTGTTTTTGTTTATTTTATTTAATTTGAATGAAATGTTCCACGGTTATGATTGTGAAGGTTTATGTTTTTTAAAATTAAATCAAGTCGGTAACTAGAAAAACCAAATTAGTCAATCATTGGTATAGCCAAAATACCTTTCAACTTACCATTCATTGGCATTTCGTCAATTTGTGTGCTATAATATTGCTCGATATCACGCAAAATCTTAAGATCATCATTCTTTACAAAGTTGATTGCAACACCTTTACGACCGAAACGACCTGATCTACCAATACGATGAATATAATTTTCACGGTTGGCAGGTAAATCGTAATTGATGACCAACGAAACTTGTTGAACATCGATACCACGAGCCCAAACATCAGTTGTGATCAATACTCGGCTAAAAAAAAATACAAGGGGAATTATTATTTACTTAACATTTGATCGTAAATCAAGTAGTCTACCTAGCACCTTGACGAAATTCCTGCATAATAGCATCGCGCTCCTTTTGAGGCATATCACCATGCATAGCGGACACCGTGAAATTTGCCTCTCTCATTTTTTCAGTTAACCAGTCGACCTGTAAATTCTAGTATCAGACGAATATTTTTTTTGGCTCCAACTAAATTTTTGCTAACCTTTCTTCTAGTATTGCAGAAAATAACAGCCTGTGTAATTGTAAGAGTATCATAAAGATCACATAATGTATCAAACTTCCATTCTTCACGCTCAACGGCGACAAAGAACTGTTTGATGCCTTCCAAGGTCAATTCATCACGCTTCACAAGAATACGAATAGGATCTGTCATAAAATTATTGGTCATCTCCAAAACATCGTTGGGTAATGTGGCGGATAAAAGAACAACTTGCGTTCCAGGAGGCAGATAGCGATAAACATCGTAAATTTGATCCTTGAACCCCAAATTCAAAAGTTCATCCGCTTCATCAAGAACCAACATTTTGATATTACGAGTACGCAAAGAACGACGACGGATCATGTCAAACACACGACCAGGTGTTCCAGAAATAACTTGAGATCCTGCTTCCAACTTACGGATATCCTCGCCTATATTAGTACCACCGATACATGCATGGCACTCCACGTTCATATAATCGCCAAGTGCCAAAACAACGCTTTGGATTTGTGTAGCTAATTCGCGAGTTGGTGACAAGATTAATGCTTGTGTTTCCTTGGTGCTGGTGTCAATAGCTTGTAGGACTGAAATAGAAAAGGTAGCAGTTTTACCAGTGCCAGACTGGGCTTGAGCGATAACATCACGTCCCTTAATAATGGGGACAATAGCTATTTATAAATGTGTGAGTATTGCATTTGATTTGAAGTGTAATGGGTGATGACAAACCTCTTTGTTGGATAGCTGAAGGTTTTTCAAAGTTATAAGCATAAATGCCACGAAGCAAATCCTCTTTTAACCCGATAGAGTCGAAAGTGGGTACAACTTTAACCTACAGAAGATGACCGTAAATAACACTTTACATGCAGAATCCGCCAAACATACACTTCCAGATGTCTCGAAGGCGAGCTTGTCGTCGGCAGAATGGTCGAAAGACATTGTAAAAAGTACTACTAAAGACTAAAAGAAGGGTCTGTAGATATGTAGACGCTCTGAAGAGAAAAAAATTCACTCAAATGACGTCTGATGCACAGTCCCAGTGATTATTATGGCTGAGAACAAGGCAAACACTCTGGTACGTTCATCCGTATTGTTAAAGATGCTGATACGCATATATGCCCTAGAGAGCAAATTGAGTGATGGTTGTTTATTGAAAGACTGATTCATGATAAACCAATTTTTTTTACTGCTTGGATAAGATGCGACGGATGTTCAATGAGATGTATGTTTACAATGAATGCCATGTGCAATGTGTAATGTTTGAAATATTTTTTTTCAGCGCTAAAAAGTGTAGCGATCCATGAAAAAATGGGCAAAATCTGGATCATCATCTTCAATGTCATCGTATAATCCATCGTAAATCAAATCTTCTACGAACGCTTCATCATATTCTTCGAGGTAGTCCTCGTCTATATCGACGCCGATATCAATATCCTCATCTTCGTCGTCCATGAGTTCATTCATAAAGTCTTCATTCGCGAATTCACTCATAAAATACTGTCGGCTTAAGTTTTCGAGGAATAAAAAATTGGAGGCGGTCCACGTTGGCTTCTTTTCCCCGTTATTTTCATGGAAATGCTCGTTCTTGTATTGATAAGATACATGGATACGCTTGGCTTTGGTTGCAAAGGCTTTAAATTTGATTAAAATATTGGTTGCTTGTGTTTCCTTTAAATTTTTGTCAGGCACAACAGTAGATGCCAACAAAAGTAAGCTTTCAAGATTGGTGAATCTTGTACTGATGTATTCCAAAGATTTGATATCGATGCTTGATACTCCCAGTTTGAATTTTGTCAGTGATGGATACTCCACTAGAGTAGGATCGGATGGCAATTCATTCAATGTGTTGGTAATCTTACCAATGCCATCCAATTCGAGCTCTTGCAAGCGATCATTATTCTTGAGCAGTTCAGTCAGGTTGATATCCGCAATCTTTTCGATCAATGAACTGCATTGTGCCTTTAAGGATGTCAGTTGCGGAAAATACGAGGCAAATGCCACCAAACCACCATAATTCTGTAATGCGGCATTGTCTCTCATGTCCATGATTTCAACTGAAGTGATTGTGGCACGAAAGCGGTAGTTGACCCATAGATGGAATCGTCGCACTGCAGGAGAGCATTCTAATAAGTGTAGAATTTGTATTTTCTGGATGTTTGGTAGCAGTGCTTCTTTGCAATTGAGGCTTTTGAGATAGTGAAACACGTCAGTCATTTCAAATTGCAGTTCGAGGAGATTTGAGCAAAGGCTGATGACCGCCCTAAAGACTTCAGGAGAGGCCATACCTGTAGACAAATGGTTGATTGTGATGCGTGATATTTTGGGACCCAATACTGCATATTCCTTCAAGTCTTTTGAGAGATTATACAAACGACTATCGCTCATATTTATCTGAATATCTTGGTTAAAGAATGAGCGAGCAATATAATTCCACGGTCTGGATACAAGCAGACATGTCTTAAGGCCTTGCTTGTCTACCAAGTCGAACACTTGCTTCCAAAGCTCGGGCGGTAGATGAAGCTCTGTCATGATTTATGCTCGAGGGAGAAAGGAAGACTCTTTTTTATTTTTTTTTATTTTTTATTTTTACAAGCGGCATTTATGTATATCATCCCTACTGTGCTTCCAACGCTGTCTTTAATCAGATGTAACAATTGAAGCTTATAGCCTGTTGATATGTATGATGTTAAAAGACAAATTAAAGTTACTCATTGACATGAAACACCCGATTTCCTGCGAACCAAATGCCTAATTAATTTCTTCAAAAATGAACTGCCTGCCCCTCCAAGTTTCCTATCATGTCCAAATATGGCTATGCTTCGTTTTCTCTGGTATGTTTGGATATGTACCGAGTATATAAACACTTTCATTCCAAAACTATTTCAGCTGTTCTATACCTTCTTCTTTTGTACAAAAAAATATGGGCTACGGACAGAGTAATCAAGATGACACAAAATACCAGCAAATATCGCTTACCGTAAATACATTGGAGCTACCATCACCTTCGTCATCTGTGGTCGCATCCAAGAAGGTTAGGAGCGTGCCGTCATTTGTCACTGCTGGTCTACCCATCCTCACTTACTGTGTAGCAAGCATCGTAATGACAGTGACAAACAAGTATGTCGTGAGTGGTGATTTCAACATGGTGTTCTTCCTGTTGACTATCCAAAGTCTGGTAACTGTGTTTTTTGCAAGTATTCAAATTCCTCAATCTGATCAAATACCGTGAGTTTGATGCCGAAACAGCCAAAAAATGGTATCCTATCGTAATATTTTTGGTGGCTATGATCTACACTGGTTCAAAAGCGCTACAGTACCTGCCAATTCCAGTATACACAATCTTTAAGAACTTGACCATCATTCTAATTGCTTATGGTGAGGTGCTTTGGTTTGGAGGAAGTGTTACCTCCATGGTGATGGTGTCTTTTGGCTTAATAACTCTGTCATCTGTCATTGCTGGCTGGCACGATGTATCTTCTGCCGTGCAATCCATGCTTGAAGTTTCGACAGCTTTTACAGCTGTAAGTAGCACTAATATGCTGGGCTACTTTTGGATGGCTGTCAATTGCATTTCATCTGCTTCGTTCGTGCTGTATATGCGTAAACGAATCAAGTTGACCAACTTTAAAGATTTTGATACAGTCTATTACAACAACTTGCTCTCTGTTCCATTGCTAATTATTCCTAGTTTGCTGCTAGAAGACTGGTCTGAGAAAAACTTGCTGATGAATTTGTAAGTATTTACAAAGATGTAGACATTCTGGATGTTTTTTTTGCTAACATGGTACGGACAAAAAAAAAGCCCTCCTGAGCAGCGGCAGGCACGTATCTGGGCTATGGTATTTTCTGGCATTTCAGCATTCGGTATGTCTTATGCTTCTGCGTGGTGTGTGCGCACAACATCCTCAACTACTTATTCTATGGTGGGCTCGTTGAATAAGCTGCCTATTGCTGTCTCGGGCATTGTGTTTTTTGGTGATGTGGCCACTTTTAGCAATGTATCAGCCATCTTGATTGGTAAGTTTTTGTGCAGATTTGTGGTCATTTGACTTCATATTGATCTGGACCAATTTTAGGTTTTGTCGCCGGTATGGTTTATTCGTATGCCAAGGCATTCCCTAGCAAAAAGTCCAAGGATGCGTCCATTTGCACCGTTTCCTCCGCATCAAGCCAAAGTTATTCTGATGCAAACAATGTCAATGAGAAGATAAACATTGAAAAAATGGGCTCATGAACATCTTGAGCCATTGCATCTACACTTCTTGCGCATTACTGAATTATTCAATCTAATTTTATTTTACACAAGTCTACCCAATTCTATAAAAACACAATCCTTTGTGGAAAGTTTCAGCATATCCGTGCACGTTTATGTATGTGTGCGTGTAAAAAAAGGGGGGGGGTATTCTATCGTTGCTTTAAATGCTTGATTGCCATATCAACAAAGAATTCATGAAGACGGTTATCGTTTGTTAATTCAGGATGGAATGCTGTTGCAAAGAGATGATCCTCTATGACGGCCACAGCTGTTTCAGCCTCGGTTTGGCCATGCTTCTGTTCCAAGCGACCAACAATCTTTACCCTTGGTGATTTGATCTCTGCAATGACAGGTGCACGGATGAAAACAGCATCAAAAGGCTCATCTCCCAATAATTCGGGCAGATGCAGTTTGGTCTGGAAGCTCTCCTTTTGAGATCCAAATTGATTACGCTGCACAACCACATCCAAGGCATTGAAGAGTTGCTGGCCGCCCCTCTTGGCTCCAGTAGCCTCCTTTGCCAGCATAATCATACCTGCACAAGTACCCCAAGTAGGCTTCTTTTGTACAAAAGTACGCAAGGGTTCTAACATGTTGCAGCGCTCGGCGATAAGAGCCATGGCAGTAGATTCCCCACCGGGAATAATAAGACAATCAACATCATCCAGCTGTTGTTCAGTGCGGACTGGGATTGCCTCCTTGACTTGAGGGATTCTGTTCAACATATGGATGTGCTCGATAAAAGCACCTTGCAAAGCTGAACTCAAACAATCGTTTAACACTACAATTTCTATAGTTGAAAGCGAAATCTTACCGAGGACACCAACA
This sequence comes from Parasitella parasitica, assembly GCA_025201805.1. Lineage (NCBI taxonomy): Eukaryota > Fungi > Mucoromycota > Mucoromycetes > Mucorales > Mucoraceae > Parasitella > Parasitella parasitica. Next base: position 13,151 of record MU619239.1, read on the forward strand.
GTGATACTAGCAGTAGTCATTTTTCAAGATATCAGTCAAAGGAAAAAGGGGGTACAAGCCTTTCATCCTAGAAAAATCGTCTTATATAGCAGCTGAAACCTAGCAAAGATGACTCCAAATGATGCGAAACGTCACAGCATCTCCCCCACCTTCCATGAAATGTCAACTTTTTCACCATTTTTAGAAGTCTTTAAGCCAATAAAAGCTGCTTTTATTTTTCAGGAACATGGACAATGGGCTTGAGTACAGACGAGAATAAGAGAAAGCAACACCCTGTTGGATATTGCACTAATTTCATTTGATAAAGTTTATCAACAGATAAACAAACCAAAGCATTGCTCGGATATATATAAACGGAGGTTATTTTTATTAACTCATTATTGCATTTTAGAATGGGGTTCTATTTGCTTTGTGATCGACTCGAGCACAGTCTGAAGGGAAGTCGAATTATATCGTGGCTCTGTGCTCGTAGGGTCGGTTTCTGCAACGATGCAGCGAATGCCTAATGCCTCCACAGCACCCACATCTACATGGACCATGGAATTTGAGAGATAAACCATGTGTGTAATGTAGGTCGATGGGGGCTCATTAGGTACTAGTTCTGGCGGGAATGGAGTCGAGACACAAGGAGCGTTGATGAAAGCACCATTGGCAGGATAGCCCTCCTGTTGGCCGCTTGCTGTCGAGTTGGAGCTTGATGTCTGCAACTTACCAATACCAGGAGGAGGCCAATGTCTAAACCCATGATCAACCGGCCTACGATAAAAGTCGTTTTGTGAATGGCCATGTTGGCGCAGGCTCCCAGCCATGGGGTCATCTTCAGCATGTGTATCGTAGTACTTTCTGCGAGCGTCAATCAACTGACTCTCATTTAATGCATTGGTGATCGTGCCTATGAAATCGAGGGCGGTGTAACCATCTGTTTCACGATCTGTGGTTCCATTCAGGATGAGAATTTTGTGTCGCAATGAAGGCGAATGGGCAATAGCATGGCCTACTTTTCTCAGAATCAAACATGGCAGAATAGAAGTGTACAGCGAACCAATAGAGTAAACGAGATCCGTGCGTTTGGTTAAATGGTCCAGGATTTTGGGGTTAGGGAGAGGATATATTTCCTGGCCGTATTCGTTCATGTAATATATTCTGGCAATAGCGGCAGACATTTTAGCTTCTGTTGATTTACTGAAAATCAGGTTACTATTCACTTGATCATTGTCTAATTGAGGCGAGTTCGGAAGCGCTAATTTGGAGAATGCGTCAATGGGATTCATTGATTTGGTGCAGCTCTGGTTCAGTCCCGGATGGCTGATTTCACACTGACCACGCAGTGTTTGTCCATCTTCCAATAGCGCAGCAATTGCAGCAGTGTGATTTGTGTTGATGACAGGCAAAACGTAGGTTGGCTCACGAATAGCAGTAATCGACGAAAACAAGAAAATAGCTGCCTCCAACGACCCAAAGAACAGCCTTGCGCCTGTTAGAAAGAAATTGCCAATGGATCCGTTACGAAAATTAAAGTGTTTGTGAGCTCTTTTCAGAATTTCAAAGTTGAACAAAACCAAAAAGCCTCTAATCGTTTCTTTCTTTTCGATGGAAATTCTCTCCCATAGCCTAAGAATGTTTTTAGTCATGACTTTGCATTGTAGCTATCAGCCGAAAAAAAAAGGCTTGTACCTGTGGCGCCCTTCCACAATCATTGCCCATTCATCTCGAATAACATTTTCGTCACCTATCGAAGTCAACCGGTAACTCAGCAACTCTTTAATAGCAACTCGTTCATCAGAATCATGTCCATCTACGTTGATCAAACGAGTGAGACGAGAACGAAGATCACCGATACTAGGTCCTCCTAAAACTCTTAGCAATTCGCTCTATATCTTTGAATTAGCTTTGTTTGCCTTTATCGTACAGTATATACAGCATAAATTACAGTCGAGCCGCCATTGTCAGAAACACCTAATACGTAGCAAACACTGGGAGTTATCGACTGAAATGCGGTTGCTAGGGAAATACATTATGGATCAAGTAGTTGCAGTTTAGTAGCATTCTTACAGATAAAGTTACAGGCAGATCCTCCTGAAAACACTACAAATGATGAATCAGGCATAGTGTGGATGCGAGAAAAGAAAAATGCATATGATCCGCCAGCAAATGCTCCTCTTTTTGTACAGGCTTTGGTTTAGACCTGCGCTCACACAGTCACCACAAACAAACGGAATATGTGCTTAAAACTAACAGGAAGCCACACTAAAACAGACGTGGAAATACACTATAGTTACGGTATGCAAATGAACTTTATTTACTATTAATGTAATTATCCAAACATGTCATTATAGCCCTACGTAAGCAATGTAAATCATATTAGTGTTGGAATCAATCCAATTGTGCTTCATATTGACTTACAGGTGGCTGGAGCTCATCGTTATCTGGCTCCCCACTGTGAAATCCTCTTGGATCTCTTCTGCCAAGCCTGTTTCCAGATGGGGGTCTAACAGGTAAACTACCAAACGGCCCAATAGGGTCAAAACGTGCGCCAGGTGGCACTGATCCTCTAATACAAACCATGTCGTGTCAATTTGTGTTTGATCAAGAGCTACAAAAATCCTACCTTGGTAATGGTTCAGGTCCACCAAATAAGCCTGATGGATCGTGAAGATTGTCACCACCACGATTTCCGAATATAGGATGACCAGGACCAACACGCATGCCTCCTCCTCCTCCCAGCCCAGAGAGCGGATTCCAATCCGATCTGCCAACATCAGGGAATGCAGGATCGTCAGTTGAGCCAAAAATAGGCGGTTGTGTTGCTATGTTTGTATTTGGAATCAAAGGCTCTCTTACAGGTGGAACTGCGGATGTATTTGTAGTAGTTGTAGTAGCAGTAGTGGATGAGCCGCTGAAATATATATATATATATTTATATATATATATTAATATGATGTCAAGCAATGCTTCTTTGTGTTATTTTACCTGTTGCTTTCATCTTCATATCCAGGCTTGTTCAATCCAGGAATCAGACGCTGCAGAATATTCAATTTGTAGGCCATGATGAAATCATTGAAGCGGGTCGAAGAAATAAATCCGTGGATCAAAGGCTGGTCTGATGTGGATGCGTTGTATGGAAAGAACGAATTTGAGGTGTAGTCTTCAATTGTGATTTCGAATGTAGCCGTCTTGTTGTCCTGGACAAAACGTATTAGACGCACCCTCTTTGCTCAAAAAAGAGCTCTTTTCCTTACCCCGATGCCCAAACCCAGAATGATGCATTTATCAGCCAGTCTGACAACCTTGATCACAAACGTCAGACTAGACTGCGGATGACTATATCTGAAATTATAACAATGCGGTCCTTGTTGATTCCAACCATCTGGCAGCCTTTTTAAAGAACCGTCTCCTTCTAAAAAGGACATTAGTGTTTGCTATTTGTCACCTACAATTGGTACCTACCTTGGCATGCGTCGTCGCCAAGTCCAGCAAAACGGAAGCCGACATTTATCATAATGCTATGACATGCAGCAGCTATAGCGTCGTACGGGGTGGACAACGTTGGCGTGTTTTGGCTTGTAGAATGAATGATCGAAGCCGGATCCAATACGTTCTTTTCTTGTTCAGACATGTTATGAAGAGATAAAAGGAAAAAAAAAAAAAAAAAACCAATCAGTCTGTATTTGCATATAAAACCATCATGATGAAACGTGACGTTTGCAGGAAACCGTTCGAATTTGGATACAAGGAAAAAACATCCTCCCCTCCCCCCATTGTAATTTCTTGGGACTTATGGAATGGCATGTGGTTTATTTCTTATTCAACAGCCCGTTTTATCTACCGTATTTAATCTCTCTCTTAAAGACTTGGAAATCTCGCTTTTCCTCTCTCCTTTTTTTTTTTTTTTTTTTTTTTTCTTTTTTTCCCTTTTTTTTTTTTTTTTTTTTTTTTTTACTCATTTCAGACTGATATACTCGTACCATTTCACATCATCCCCTACTACCACCACCACCAACAACAACAGCATCGTATTCAAGCCCCGATGACCAGTGCATTCTCTGTGATGTCCTTGAAGAGGAACAGATCAACTGGTACATCCAAAGCACACAGTGCTGGATCATCTGAGCCTGTTAGTAAGCTATCACGACTCAAGTCAGGGCTGAACATATTCTCCAAGATTTCAGGCGCAATCGCACAACATCAGCAAGACAGCAAGTTCAACAGCTATACCAAACGAACCTCATTCATAGGAATTTTACAATATTTCCGTAATGACCAAGACGTCAAGAATAAGTCTTGCCTCAGACGTAAAGCAACATATGACAGCGATGGGTACTATGAATATCACCACTACCATCGCAAGTTGAATACAAAACAAATGAACGCTCAACAGGTGGAAAGAAATAATCATACAATGCCCGCTGTGCAAACAAGAAAATTAACCAGTATATTAATAAAGCAGGACGGCACAGCCTCGATGAACCAGCAACCACATCTCCATTATCTCGGTCAACCGCCTCTGACCAAAGTCGGCTCCAGAAGATCCAACGCAACACATGTATCGACATCCAACGTTACCATCAAGTCAGAGGATCTTACTGCCAAAGAGTTTGCAGACATGGCTGGCATCCGCATCTTGTCCGAAGAAGAAGACGACGATGAGGAGGAGCAGGAAAGATACGATGCTGATCCTGATGAGCTGATTGAAATTGAACGGAAATTTAGTAGTGGCACGTCCACAGACGAAGATGTACACATGCATACCGTGTCGACCTCAAAAAGCTATCTGGACTGTCTGGATGAGCACCATCGGTTGTCAGTCATTAGCTACGTGTCTATGCAAAGCTACTCTACCAATAGCAAACCAAAAATATGGGATAACGAGTTTTGGCTAAACCCGGACGAACAGCATCACTATCATAGCAGCAGAATTAGCCGAAGTAATAGCACTGCTACGCATCGGTCAGCAGCAACTCTATCGAGCGAGCCAGCACCGAAAAAGCGTCTAGACCGAAAGCCAAGTACGTTAACTGTGGTTGAACCACCTATTTTGCATGAACTACGTACCAGAAACAACGAGAAAAAGGCAGACCAAAATAGCCATTGTGTAATAAAGAAAGGCCGTTTTGAGATTCATCTAGGTGATGGAAATCCAACATCTGGCGAATTCTTGTCTGTAATACCGACACCAACAGCGAACGACAATACTAATACCACCAAAAGCAGCGATCCTAATCAGCAGACCCCAAATGAAGGCGTTTTGGAATGGAAAAGGAAAAGAAAAGACTAAAGCTCTGTCATGCCTTACGATTTGTTTCTTTTGTACAATACCACACACATATATATATATCATCATTCATTTATATAGACTCTCTCCTCTCGTTTATACAACTATCCGTATATAATACATGGCATTCATATATATATATATATACATATACATAAAACCGCTTTTACCAAAATTTGCATAAATTTGATAATACGGCAATTGCTTTTCGTTTTGCCATTTTTCACCATTTTGTACAATCATATGACATCAAATTTATGCCAACGAAAGAGTGTAGTTTTTGGATTGCTACCAACAGATAATGCAATGCATTGTATTGAGCCCACAGACACATCAATGCATAGCATGTTTAGGCCTCATAGTTAGTTGCACACAAACTATTCGATAAAAGGCCTGTATTTTTGTCTTTTGTGAAAGAGCATTGATTTTATAAACTATCGAGTTGGTCCTGATTGCAATAAATGCTGTTTTTTTGGTTGTCATTATGTCAGTTATACATTGTATCAGACAATTTTATATTCAACGGTTAGAGAGTGAGGATCTGGCAACGGAAGCAGCGCTTCCTGGTTGTTGTGTTGAGACGTTGTAGCGATCAGCAATAAATTCAGGGGTTGACAGGCAGTGATTCCTACCCCTTTAAAAATAAAACAGTTTTTCTTAGGTGGCTGCATCAACGGCGTTCGCTTTTGCAAGATCAAATTGAATGAATGCGGCAACACAGATTTTCCCCCCGGAAAACTCTTCTTGGGTTAGATTTGTTGTGAAAAAAAAAAAAAAAAAAAAAAAAAAAAAAAAAAAAAGTTATGGATTTACAAACATATCAGACAAATCAAATTCTCCAACATGTTGACTATGGATTAATTGAATTATGATGGGCACATATCATTGTGCTTCTTGATATAAGATTTTTGAGACAACAGTGGGCTTGTTTAAAGCAGGTCAGTTAAATCAGGACGTTGTTATTTGCATCGCCAGCCATAAAACGGGAAGGGATAAAAAAATAGCTTTCCAAGGCAATCAAAGTAGCTGTCCCAGGCACAATCGAATTCACATTTATAACGTCTTGTTCACCCTTTTTGCTTTGAAACGCACAAAAATTTCTTTTATTTTCACTATTCACAACTTGCCCAAGTGCCGTTTGAACATTCATTGCAGGCCCTTCAAGACTGTATCGGAATGGCTCAATTTATTTCGCTAATTATTTCATGCATAGCTAGATTCTACATACTGCAAAAGAGCGTATTTTCTTAAAAAAAAGCCAGTTTATAAGAGGTCTTACTAGATAAAATTTTGCAATATTTTTATAATAGTCGTTCTCATTTTTGTAAAAAATAAATAAATGGAATTTTACAACAAAATGGATCAAGTCAATATTATGAGCCCAAAAATGAACAAACAAAAGCAAGTTTCATTAAATATGACCCTCACCATAATGAAACTGACGACAGAAAAAAAAACTTCAAAGATCAGGAACTAACAAATCTGTGTTGACAACAACAGAGAAGGCAAACAAGAGTTTTCGCCGCATTAGTGTTGAAAGAGGTGTATGGACAAGTTCAAGAACACTAAAGCTACTTTGGGCTTATGTAAGGTTCGACCACATGGTGTAGTCCACGGTGAGCAAATACAACAATGAGAGAAGGTTGTTGAGGATGTAAACAGTATAGATAGTGACCAAAACAGGTTAAAGAGACAAGCTGTTCAAAAAAGACCTGAAAGATTGATGAGCACCTTCGAGCCAATATTTAAGGGAAAGACTCAAAACAGTAAGTTAAGTAATAGCAACTATACTCCTGAGATGGAGGAAGCAGCTCGTAAAGCTTGAGAGATGGTAAAGGCGATGTTACCAAACAAGACAATACAGTAATTCTCACATTTTCATGTAGAGAAGCGATGGTAAAGCTGCTAATACCGTGCAAAACAGCAAGAAAGCTCAAGAGTTGAAAGGTAGAGAGGATGACGCCAAGATGTTGCAAAGAATGTCTTTGGAAATAAAACCTCATCATAGTGAGAAGGAAAAGGAGAAAGACATAGAAAATGACAGTTCTCTGGTAGGCGCTAATAGTAGTGGGACAATGGAGACTCCCGTTTTCACTTCACCTAGTCCAGTCATTGGAAAATGACTTTGCTGGGCTCTTATAGCAATCATTTGCTCAACAAAGAAGAAACCAAAAAGAACTCGTAGACGGGTTTGGGAGGTTACAATGGGACAATCATCAAGTTCATTGCGATATGGAAGAATTGATGCGTGCTAATGAACAACTGCATCAGGATAATGAATGCTTTTTCGACTATTTACCGATTTTCTCTCTTGAAAGTGATAGTCAGAAAATAAAACTGCATCATACTACCATTTTTTTCTTCAAATTGGATCGTTTATTCTGTAATATCATTGTAATTTCTGGGTCTCATTAGTTGTTCAAGATATACTTCGACAGTTGGTGGTGTTAACTTGAACATTGCAGAAACGGGCGATCCATTCATGCAAGTATGAATATTTTTGAAAATCGTAGCAAGGACGTATTTTCTTCCAGGTGTTGTTTGCTTTAATTCATTAACATACTTCCATTTGCATTCATTGAAGTACTGAGATACTTTGCCAAATTCCATTTCAATTGCTACACGTACTTTGGATAAAGACTTGTTTGTTTCTTGTTCAGATTCGTTAGCAGATGACCAGCTGTTCGGAACAACTATGTTACGACCCCCAGTGTATCTTTCATCACCATAAATAGCATACTTTTTGTCAAGTGAAATGCCGTTGAAGTGGTTCGATAATCTTTCACTTATTTGGCTTTCGTTCAACATTCCTCGATCGTTGCGTCGTCCAACGTAAGGTGCACACAAGCTAGCAGTAATACCATCAGGTATGGAGATTGCCTGAAATTTGTTGCAATGGATGTGTTTCCAGCCGTTGTACATGTTTTCCTGCACGGTATTACCGATAGGTCGGCATATCTGCTGCATTGTACCGTCGATAAATCCAGCAATATGCGAATAGTATGATTCTCTTTCAAAATTTCTTTTGCAAACCGTTCACTGTTTTCTTTTGAGAACTGCCTTTCAAGACCGCGCTTGATTTTTTCAATGATTATTTCAGATGTCCCGTTCAATACTCTAGATGCGTTGCACTCAGAGACACCAAAGTATTTGCTGGTGTGTACAAGTCTTCGAGAGAAGCTGTGGGTATACAAAAACATGGTGATTTTCTGCTTTAAAACACCATTAAATCTGACGATGGTAACACTTAGCAGATGCGCTTGATTTCTCCAAGAATGAAGGGAAACATTGCCTTGCACTTTTCATCTGTCAATCCCTCCAAAATCAAACGCTCGTGCTTCTTTACTCTTTGTCTTTTGGTAGATTCACGCATACTTCTAGTATGTAATAAAAGAATCAAATCATATTTAATAATATTGCGGTCCATATTGTAGTAATAAAGGGGAAAAGATGTAATAATTATGACATACAAATTTCCAAATCACGTAATCTCTAAAAGAAATTGTTGCCGTACATGTTTTAGAAATCTAAAGGTCTCTAAATAAGTCCAAGCAAATTGGTACGAAGTTTTAATGCACAACTAGTGGTATTGTAAATATTGAATTGAATAGCTCGAGTAAGCTGTAATTAAAGTAAATATCGATTATCCACCAAAAGTTACACATCTTGTATGAAAATTGGAGTTTACATTTGATCGATTTCGCTTACTTGACACCTTATACTAGCATATCCCGTTTTCCAAATCAAAGCTCGATTAATAGCATATCCATCAATTTTTCCTTGCATACCCTCAAGCAAAAGCTCGTTGATATTTCATTACCCTTTTTTTTCTTTCTAGAATTATTATGGGCTCATGAATCAATCAGAAAGGTAGCAATGCAGACTATCAAGGGTGGCCATTTTTAGTCTTGCAGTCTCAATTCCATGTGTATCTGGTGATTGAAAAAACTTCCATGCATGTTTGTAGGGCCATAGACTTGTTCGTTTAGGCTAATTAACAAGGCTTATATTAAACACGTCCATTATTGATGAGCAGGGTCTTTGTTTTGAAATGAAAAGTGGACTGAAAAGCCAGAAAATGCAGCTAATTTTGACATGGAGGTAATATGCATAGGGATTACAAGCCTATCCGCTCAGGCACCACAGCGTAATGTAATTTTATTGTACATGGTAAAACCTTTCCACTGGAAGATGGAATGGTAGATTCTCCAACAGGGAGTGTTATCAAGGATGGCAACTCTCTTCTCCCTGACCTGTTTCTTTCTATTGTAACATATATAAAGCGAGGTTGTCAAAAAGCTTCTTGTCTCAAAATGGAAAGTATCTAAAAAGCTAAATGTACGTCCCCCCCCCCTGAATGTCGCTCCTTAATCAATCTGTAAGTGCTTTAATTAACAGAACATAATATGACTATAAGTGATGCCAAAATTGACTTTCGAGTTCACAGTCATATTCAAGTAGTAGCAGATTAAGGAGAGAAACAGACAAGACAGACTGGGATTTTGTCATTTTGAAGATCTGCTTTGTCCTGCTACGTTTTATCTGCTAATTGATTTACACTGCTTTACCCCTTTACGTTTTATAAAAATAGCCATTTCTCTCACTTTTTTTATCTTCTTCTTTTTCTCTCTCTAAAACCTTTTCTTTACAACTGCAATGAGAGGCTCAGACGATCAAGATTCATATACATCCTCATTAGGATTAACGGTAGCTGCAGCCCCAGAAGCCAGCGGCCCATTAAAGCCTAATTCATCCGCTGAAACGCACATTTTACCACATCTTGATCCAGCAAATCCGTTTGCTTTCTCGCTCGAGCAAGTGACCAGCATAGTGGATCAAAAAGACTATCAGTTTATACAGCATGTAGGCGGCATCAAGGGCATTGCAAAAGGGCTGCACTCCAACATCGAGTCTGGACTTGATTGGAACGAAGATAACCTAGCTTATGTCCGTATGTTTGACCTGCACAACGAAAAGAGCGAGCAAGACGAAACATTCTACCCTGCTCAGCTGCCATTGTCTACGCAGGACTCGGAAACATTTACGCAGAGGAGACATATATTTGGATCAAACGTACTGCCCAAGGTGGAAGAAGTGACGCTATTGCAACTGATGTGGGAAGCGTTTCAAGACAAAACGCTGGTAAGCCGCCTGCAAGAAAAACTGAATATCAACGGCATGTTCGCTCATCCCTTTATTTTTTCCATTTACAGATATTGCTGACCATTTCAGCCATGGTGTCATTGACAGTGGGTATTTACGAAGACATTCACACAGTAGAGTACGATTCATTTGGAAACAAGATACCGGGCTTAAAATGGGTCGAGGGAGTAGCCGTTATCGTTGCCGTTGTGCTGGTGGTGGTGGTTGGCAGTGTCAATGACTTCCAGAAGGAAAAGCAGTTTCGCAGCTTGAATGCCAAAAAGGATGATCGACAAGTGTCCGTAAGTAGCTACCGCCGCGATGGGATATGACTTCAAACAGAACGACTGATAATCAAAATAGGCAATCCGATCCGGGAAACATGTGCTTTTGTCAGTATATGACGTTCAAGTAGGCGATATTCTTAAACTTGAGCCAGGAGATATTGTGTGTGCAGACGGCATATTCATTGAGGGACACAATCTCAAATGTGACGAGTCGGCAGCAACAGGAGAGTCCGATGCAGTAAGAAAGTTGCCTTGGGAGGAGTGCTTCCAGTATCAGCAACAGCAGGAACAGGAACATCGCAACTCGGTCAGCTCGCTCGTTAGTATCTCAAAAGAGGATTTTACCCCTCTCAAAGAGAGGGTCAGCCTCGCGTGTGATGAATTTGGAGAGAAACCGGCTGAGCCATTCTTGATTTCAGGGTCCAAAGTCATCGAGGGAATTTGTAGCTACATTGTCACAGCCATCGGCCCCAATTCTTTTTACGGACGCACACTGATGGCTCTGCGAACCAAAGATGAAAATACCCCGCTGCAAGATAGATTGGACGTCCTCGCTACAGGTATTGCCAAGTGCGGTTTGGGTGCTGCTGCGTTTCTCATATCCATGTTGCTCATAAGAAGTATCGTGGGATACACAACCGGAATCCTGTCTACGGTCCCTTCCGACATTGTCTCGCACATTATGCAAATCCTAATTACTACAGTTACTGTCGTTGTCGTTGCTGTGCCCGAAGGCTTGCCCCTTGCTGTTACATTAGGTAACAAAATAAAATAAAATATTATATAGCACACGTTACTAACTATATCACCAGCCTTGGCATATGCTACGCAGAGGATGCTGAAAGACAACAATCTGGTGCGGGTTTTGGCTGCATGCGAAACAATGGGTAATGCAACCACCATCTGCTCCGATAAAACAGGGACTTTGACGCAGAACAGAATGGAAGTGGTGGCTGGCACATTTGGCTCCTCATTCAGATTTCTCAAGGACCCACCCTCATCTAGAACAGATCTAGTTGATATAGACCATGTCAAAATCAAGATTCCTCGTGCTGTGCGAAACTTTGTAAATCAGGCAATGGCAGTAAATTCGACCGCATTTCAAAACACAAATTCTGTAGGCGACAAATCGATCGTCGGCAACAAGACAGAGACGGCATTACTGAATTTCGCCCAAGACCATTTGGGGTCAGAGCCATTTGAGCTTGTACGTACCTTTTGGGAGATCGAGGCAGTTTTCCCTTTCAGCTCTTCGAGAAAGGCCATGGCAACAGTGATCCGCATCCCAACCGAAGGTGCCCCAATCTATCGTGTACATATAAAAGGCGCTTCGGAGCTAATGCTAAACAAATGCTCTCGGATTGTCTCGATGCATGATCCATGCTATCTGGGCCTGCAAGCTGATAACAATTACGACATATCAACCCGTACAATGACTGTCGAAAACAGAACCAGAATGTCCAAGATCATACAGAGCTACGCTACTCGTTGCTTGAGAACCTTGGCAATTTGTTACCAAGATTTCGAGAGCTGGCCAACAAGCACAAAGATCGAGCAAGTGATTGAAAATGGAGAGCTGACGCTGCTCGGCATTGTTGGCATCGAAGACCCGTTGCGCTATGGTGTTACTGAGGCAGTGTCTGCATGTCAAAGAGCTGGCGTTTTTGTTAGAATGGTCACTGGTGACAATATGTTGACTGCAAAGTCCATTGCGCGTCAATGTGGCATTTACTCGTATGGCTCAGTTGCCATGGATGGTCCCACCTTTAGAAAGCTCAGTGCTATGGAACGGTCAGAACTGCTCCCAAGGCTCTCTGTGCTGGCTAGATCAAGTCCAGAAGACAAACGGTTACTGGTGAATGCATTGCGTGACGCTGGAGAGATTGTAGCCGTTACTGGCGATGGCACAAACGATGGGCCAGCATTGAAAGCAGCAGATGTGGGCTTCAGCATGGGGATTGCCGGCACAGAAGTGGCAAAGGAAGCGTCCAGTATTATTCTGATGGATGACAACTTTTCTAGCATTGTTCGAGCCATCTCTTGGGGTCGATGTGTCAACGATTCAGTGAAAAAATTCCTGCAGTTTCAATTGACAATCAATATCACAGCTGTCATGCTAACTATATTCTCTGCCATTGTGAGCAGCAAGCAGAAATCAGTGCTGTCTGCAGTCCAGCTACTGTGGGTCAACTTGATTATGGATACATTCGCAGCGTTGGCTTTAGCTACGGACCCACCATCCCCTGATCTCTTGGACAGGCAGCCGGAGGCAAGAACAGCGCCGTTGATCAACACTTGCATGTGGAAAATGATCACAGGGCAGTCGACCTATCAACTCGCTGTCATTCTCGTCATGCTATACACTGACATTCTGAATCTGAGCCATGACATGGTGACATTGCAGACTGTCATATTCACCACATTTGTCTTTTGTCAGATTTTCAACGAAGTCAAGTAAGTCTATCATTATCGACTGGAATGCAAATCCAAATTGCTCATTTTATTGCGTGTCAAAAATAGTTGCAGAAGAATAGACAATCAACTGAACATCTTCAAGGGAGTCCTTCAGAACAAATTTTTCATGCTTATCTTCACAATCAGCATAGTAGGCCAGATAATCATTGTTCAATACGGAGGAACAGCGTTTCAAACTGTACCACTATCCAAGAGCCATTGGGTGATGTGCGTCCTCATTGGATTAGCGTCCATTCCCATAGGCGTACTGATCCGCTTAGTACCCGACTCACTGTTTGCGGTTTCACATTATAGAAAAACCCGACTCAGGTCTTTCGCAGACGAAAGCCATTGCGATGCAAAGAATTCATATGAGCTGACTGCCTCTAAAAAGCAATCAAGCCAAAGAGCTCACAATATCAAAGAGGACCATTACCCATATCAAGGGGGCGCTAATTGGTCGAGAATAGTGTAATTAAAGTCTTTTGTATAAACCATTTTCCATTTATTGTGACGTATTGGGCAAGATGATTGGGGCTCTGTTTGTTTATAAAACCTTGAAAAATCTTCCTTTACGCCATCTTCCTTTTTTTCTCCTTATATTATCTAAAGTCATAAATACAAATGTCGTTAGAGCTTACACAACTTGTTCAGCGTCCTGGTGCTGGCAAATCTGGTCAACGGGTTCGCGTCAGAGCCAATTTCTTTGAGGTCACCTCTTTCCCAAGTCAAAACATCCATCACTACGATGTTACTATTGACCCTCCTGAGAAGCCCCCAGCTCTCTACCGTAAGGTCTGGAAGGCCTTTGAGGACATGGACGGGCAAGGCCTTCTCAAAGGCATCAAAACTATCTTTGATGGTCGCAAGAACGTCTTCTCCCCCAAGCCGCTTAACCTGGGTGAAGAGCAAGCTAAGGCTTTTGAGGTAAATATTGATTAATAATTCTCCTTGGACCAATTAATTTATCTGTTTTTATTCAAATTTAGATCAATCTTCAAGAGGGTGTCCCTAATGCCAAGCGTCCTGACATCTTCAAGATTCGTATCAAGAAAGCAGGTGAAATCAATATGGAAGAACTCAACCTCTTCTTGCAGGGCAAGTCTGCCTGTACCACCAACTGTCTCACTGGTATGTTGAATTGATTATATAGGAAAATTTTCAAGACAAGTAGAAACTAACCTAGCCAAATGACGCATTTTAGCCATCATGGTTCTTGATGTATTGGTCCGTCAGGTTCCTTCTTCCCTCTACACCACTGTAGGCCGCTCCTTCTTTCCTGGAACTGAAAAGAGTCCTCTTCCCAACGGTGCTGAAGTCTGGCAAGGTTACTACCAATCTGTTCGTCCTACCATAGGTAAAATGATGGTCAACATTGACGTCAGCGCAACAGCTTTTCACGAAGCTGGCTCTTTGCCTGAAATCGTCACCAAGATCTTGGGTCGCCGTTCTCTTGATGAACTTCGTCGCGGTATTCCTGACCGCGAGCTTTCTAAGCTTGAGAAAATTCTCAAGGTCTTGAAAATTCAAGTTGTCCATCGTGGTGAGAGAAAGATCAAGTACAAGATCACCAAGCTCACTCCTTCTCCCGCTGATCGCACCGTCTTCAAAGATGAAGCTGGCAACGAGCAAACCGTCGCCGACTACTTTGCCAAGCAGTACAACAAGCGTCTCAACTATCCTTTCTTGCCCTGTGTTGTCGTCAAGAAGGACATCTTCTTGCCCATGGAAGTCTGTGAGGTCATTCCCGCTCAACGTGTTACCAGGAAACTTAACGAGAAGCAAACTGCTGAAATGATCAAGTTCACTTGCCAAAAGCCCAATGTTCGTGCCAACAAGATCAAAGGCGCCATTTCTCATTTTCAATACAACAACCCTTACATGCAGCAATTTGGTATGGCTGTTAAGCCTGAAATGTCTGTTATCAACGCTCGTGTCCTCCCTACGCCCAAAATCTCCTATAACGAGAAATCTCAAGACGCTACATTCACTCCTGAAGGTGGAGCCTGGAATTTAAGAGGCAAGAAAGTCGCCCAAGGTGCCACCCTTGGCTCTTGGTCCGTTGTCAACTTTGCTGGTAACGTTCCCCTTCCTGCCATTAATCGTTTCATTCGTGAATTGTCCCAGACCTTTATCGATACCGGTTTGAACGTTGTCAACCGTACTCCTCCTGTTATCAATGCTGATCCCACTGGAAACATTGACAATACTCTCAAGGGAGCTTGGTTGAAGGCTGGTAACGCTGCCAAGGCTAATCCTCAATTGATCGTCTGTATCTTGCCTAACACTGGTGTTCCCTTGTATGCTGAAATCAAGCGTATTTCTGATACTATCATCGGTGTCCCCACTCAATGTCTTCAATCCAAGCATATTAATGATGCCAAGAAGCAATATTGTGCCAACGTCTGTCTCAAGGTCAACATGAAGCTGGGCGGTATGAACTTGTACCTTCCTCCTCCCCACATTCCCTTCATTGCTCAAAGCCCCACTATCGTCTTGGGTGCCGATGTCACGCATCCTGCTCCTGGTGACATGAACAGACCCTCTATTGCTGCACTTGCTGCTTCTATGGATGCTCGTGCCTCAAGATACTCTTCCGCCATTCGTGTCCAGGCCAACCGCACTGAAATCATTGCCGATCTTGCAAACATGATCAAAGAAGTCCTCAAGAACTTTTATCAATCTTGTGGTCAAAAGCCACAGCGTATTCTCTTCTATCGTGATGGTGTTTCTGAAGGCCAATTCAAGCAGGTCATGGACTCTGAAGTCGCAGCCATTCGCGCAGCCTGTGCCTCCCTTGACAAGGACTACAAGCCTACTCTCACATTTGTTGTCGTTCAAAAGAGACATCATGCTCGTTTCTTCCCTATTGAGGCACGCGATGCTGACAGATCTGGTAACTGCAAGCCTGGTACCGTCATTGATTCAGAAATTGTCCATCCTTTCGAATTCGATTTCTATCTTCAATCGCATGCTGGTTTGCTCGGTACCTCCAGACCTACTCATTACCACGTTCTTCATGATGAGAACAAGTTCACTTCTGATGCTCTTCAGGAGTTGACTTACAACCTCTGTTATATCTATGGTCGTGCCACTCGTGCAGTCTCCTTGGTCCCCGCTGCCTACTATGCTGATTTGATTGCTGCTCGTGCCAGATTCCATCGTCGTGGTGAGAACTGGTCTGACGCCGATGCCACCTCGGAGTCCATGGATTCCGATGCCCAAATGGCTTCCTTCGCTGTTGTCAAGCCCGAGTTGCAAAAGGTCATGTACTTTATGTAAATCCCATCCCTCCATCTTTCATTCCCTTATTACAGCATCATCTCTTTTCGTCTTGACTCAAATAAAAAATTCTTTGATTGTTAATTTCTGAATGCTTTTTCAAAATTGACCGCATTGTTGCTATTGTTTTTGCTGGTTGACCAATTTGCATTTGGAAGAATGCATGCGTATGTATTCTGCCCAGATGTGTGCAAGTCGTCAATGAATGTGTGAAGACATGCGCATATTTTAAATAGTATCTTAAAACGACGA
Organism: Parasitella parasitica; assembly: GCA_025201805.1. Taxonomy (NCBI): domain Eukaryota; kingdom Fungi; phylum Mucoromycota; class Mucoromycetes; order Mucorales; family Mucoraceae; genus Parasitella; species Parasitella parasitica. The sequence goes on from MU619239.1 coordinate 29,840, forward strand.
ATTTTAAAAACAGGTGGCCCGGTTATTCAGATGGAATATCTCATCAACGTAAAGCTACAATGATGTGATTTGTTCGCACCAAAATATTTCAAGATTGCAGCACATCAATTCAAAGCTAATCTACATGCTTGTTTTTTTTTATCGAGTAGCAATATCACTGTCTGCTGCCATGTAGTTATCTTGCTTCAGGTAAGGACTTGAGAGTGCAAGACAATGATATAATGGTGATACCGGCCTACCGTTCATTTCAGGCCCCATGCTGCACTCTTAGGACTCAGCATGACCCCCAGTTGAAATCTTGTTTACATTCGTTTTTTCTGGTTTTTGCATAAATCATTTTTAAGTGGTAATAATCGAAATCATGAACAGCATTTTAAAGATGCGAGGATTAGCATCCTCAAGACGAATTGCACAACTGGCTAGTCAACATGCCATCAAAGTATGTTTTATTATGTATTCTTGATAGACTAATGGCGGACGGACGATACACTGACGCGTCACTTTGCACACATTTAGACGTCGCCATTCATGCAAAGAAGCGTTGCATTATATGGAGGCTATGGCTACAATAACGAGTATGATAATAACTATATGGGTGGGGGGTCTCAAGCTGGCTCAAATAGCTCCTGGGGCTCTGGCTCAGACCGTCAAGCATTACCTAGAAATACCGTAAGTGTGTGTGTGTCCGTTAGAAGGAATCACTGTGTTTGGCTCACAATGTACAGATTATCAAATTCGTTCCTCAACAAGAAGCATGGATTGTTGAACGCATGGGAAAGTTTGATAGAATGCTGGAACCTGGCTTGAATATCCTGATCCCCTTTATTGATCGCATCAAATATGTAAAGAGCTTGAAGGAAACTGCTATTGAAGTTCCCAGCCAGAGTGCTATCACTCAAGGTTTGTGTGTTTGATCAGAGCTTGCAAAAAATGTATAATGTCCTGATGACAGTGTAGACAACGTAACTCTGGAGTTGGATGGTGTGCTGTATTTCAGATGTGTGGATCCTTTCAAGGTAGGTTTTTTTTTTTTTTTTTTTTCTTTTTTTTACTCGAGAGGTTTAGCAATGTTAGAAATTCCATTAACCTGGCATACACATATAGGCATCTTATGGCGTTGAAGATGCAGAATTTGCTATTACTCAACTTGCACAGACAACCATGCGCGCAGAGATCGGTCAAATGACATTGGATCGTACTTTAGCAGAGCGTGCTCACTTGAACTCCAACATTGTGGATGCTATTAATTCCGCAGCAGAAGATTGGGGCATTCGATGCTTGCGTTATGAAATTCGTAAGACAAGGAGGCTTGCAGGCGCAGCAGATTTACATGACTGATTTGTTTTCATTCAATTTGATAAATAGGCGATATCCACCCTCCCTCAAAGGTCGTTGAATCGATGCATCAACAAGTTTCAGCAGAACGTACAAAGAGAGCACAGATCCTCGAGTCTGAAGGTGCTAGACAGGCTGCTATCAACGTTGCCGAGGGTCGCAAACAGTCGACCATTTTAGCATCCGAAGCAGAAAAGGCAGAGAGAATCAACATGGCTGCTGGTGAAGCTGAAGCCATTCTTTTGCGCGCAAAGGCATCTGCTGAAGGGATTGAACGAGTAGCCCGTGCGATCGCTACTAACCATGGCAACGATGCTGTTTCCATGACGGTGGCCGAAAAATACGTCGATGCATTTGGTAGAATGGCCAAGGAAGGAACAACAATGATTGTGCCTGCATCAACTAACGATGCTGCCTCCATGGTGACACAGGTAAACTATAAAGTAACTCTTTTGATGGTCAATTAATGAAATTTTGCTTTCTAGGCGTTGGCAATCTACAACACAATCAACAATAAGAAGAGCGCTGTTCGTCCTCCAGTCCCCACCTCTCCCTCAGATGTACCATTAGGCGTTGAGTCAAGTATGTCTAGTACATTGGAAACAGATGCTTTGAAAGACGACAAATAAATAAATACATATATGAATCGAGGCTGTGTATAATATTGTATGTAATGCGGTTCTTTGAAATGTCCAATTGACAACAGAGTATATTAGCTTTCATTATCTCCCTATACACATATTTTACCTTGTAGCCTATTTGTTACATATGAATTATTTCGCCTCAAACCACATATACCGGTAGCTAGTTGGGATACATATTTAATATGATATGGCAACACAGGCAACACAGGTGTTCATGTATTTGAGAAATCTAGAGTGAATTCCTTTCATAATTTTACAAACATAAATAGCATGTAAATAACAAGAATACACCAAGTCAAGTTTTATATATCAACTCCTTTTTTGTTCATTCTGCATGAGTTTTTATAGTTGATATTTGGGTTCGATCTTATAAGAATAGATTCTCCTTAATTTTGCAGCATCTTGTGTGCTACCATATAAAAAAAGCGTATAGATGATACACTTTTATTTTGATAATTGTATTTAAAGTGAATACACTTTATTGATGTGATCAGTGTACGAATTGCATATAGGCCTATTAGCAATGCAGAAGTAATCGTATTTTATATGCATGTCTTGAGTTTTATTACTACTGATAAATGTCGTTTGCTCCTAACTAATCAAATCCATTTTTTTTTTTTTTTTATTATTAGTGCGTATGATCTCTCTTGGATACTCAATATAACAAAACTATGATAGCCTGTCCACTTTAGTTACAAGCCAACTTGTATTAGAGAAAAAGCTAAATCTCTTTGTATAAGGATAGAAACACAAATAGACATGTTTTGTCCCTTACAACCTTTATCCCCCCTTTTTATGGCCCTAAACTATACCTTTTTTTATTCTTTTCGAAAATGGTACATCTTTTTTGAATGAATATAACGGTATAATGGAATGAGAACGTAACAGGATCATAGAGATCGGGGCAGAAGTTACAGTTATCATTGGTACGATAATCCCTATTATGAATGTAAATTATGAAATATACATTAAACACATGAATTATATTGGTGACACCTTGTCAGACACATTTCATAATGATAAAAAGGGAAGTACACATCAGCTCTATAATTTTTTATTATAATGGTTCACAAGGGATGTCATGATTAAGTCTCAGTTTTCTATTATATAAAATGTAATCGACAGTTCATGTAGGTCGAAAAAAGAAGGCATGATCTTTTTTGGAATTCTTTGCTGTATTTAAGCTTGCTTCTTTTGTTTTTTGTTTTTTTTTTTACTTTTCATCTCTCTTTTACATCTTTTCTTGTTCTTTTCAGCTTTCGTTCGTTTGAATGCCTGAAAGGTTATAATAATATATTCAATCTACCACACTCCTTATCAAAGTAACTTTACAACAATCATCATAATCCCCTTCCTTAACAACATCTTTATATATAAAAATACGCACACGCACATACATACACTCCCTCCCTTTTTCTTTCTTCTATAAATCATTATCCATTTGACATTGAACACTTTTACCCCTGAATTTCTTGAATTTTATCTATATATATAATACAACACTAATAGTAATGAGCCAACAACATTGTATACCTTCTTCCTCTAGTGAATATCAACAGAATAGTTTTAGCATCTCTACTTACCCTCCACCTGCTGCAAAACTTGAGCTTTCTGATCCATCTATAGTGTACCCAGGTAAGATTTAGTCGATTTTAGATTTGCCCATCATTTTATAAACATCTAATCCTGATTTTTATATAAAGGCGCTTCATTTTACGTTTCTCCAATGACAGCTACTCAACCTTCACCTTCTACTTCCTCTTATTACTACGACAGTAGCAGTAATAAATACCAACAGCAGCAACAGCAACACTTTGCTCAACAAAGCAGCCCTGATTCAACATTCATGTCGTCCTCTCCTCCCCCTCAGCAGCAACAGCAGCAACCAGCAAGAATCAATACTTGCTCGCCTTCTTCCATCATGATACAAGATCCTCCCATGCTAGTCGCTTCTTCTTCCTCAACTACAACAACGTCCACAATGTCCTCTTCATCGGTTGATTTTCTGAACGAGGCATTTGCAAAGGCTACTTCTTTACCAGAATCTTTTTATCCCGAGTTTTTGCAATATTCTAAAGAGACTTATGAGCAATCTACTGTTGGTGGGCCTAATCGTAAAAAACAAAGAAGGTCGGTCGAAAATAAAGACAAAGAAGAAGCTAAATTCGAGTCTCCTCCACAGCAGCAACAGCAACAGCAACAGCAGCAACATCAACATCAACAACAGCATCAACAACAACAACAGCAGCAACAGCAGCAGCAGCAACAAAATGAGGCTGAAGGCGAATCTGAAAATGATGAGGAGAGTAACAGGTATACTATGCTACATTAATTATTACAACAGATGCTAAATCCTCTTGTCCATTAGCAATATGACCTCTACTGAGCTTCGCAGACAAATTCACATTCAGTCAGAACAAAAACGAAGAGCTCAAATCAAGGATGGGTTTGAGGAGTTGAGAAATGAATTGCCTACTTGTTTAAACAAAAAGATGAGCAAGGTTGCCTTATTACATCGCAGTAAGTATAGTAAAACTTGCAATTTGATTATGCTTTGATTAGCACACAAAAACACTCGCCGCTCACACATAATGAAATAATATAATAGCTGTCCAACATATTCAACATTTAAAAGACACGCAAATGTCTATTCTATCCGAATTAGAAAGGCTTGTTCATGAGAATGAGCAACTTCGCAAGTAAGCTTCTTCTTTTTTTTTTTTATTGCGCTGTCAGGAACATGCCTTTAAAGTTATCATCATTCATCTAGATTCCAGGAAAGTGTTCTTCAGAAACAAGCGTTAGAGAACATGTATACAATGACAAACATGTAA
>MU619239.1:34842-69735 GCA_025201805.1 Parasitella parasitica
TTTTCATTTTGATACAAATTACTAAATAAAATAATCCAAATTTACGTATAATATATTACCAATCTATTTGTAACTACCAAAAATACAGCCAGCCAGCCTTATAAACGTGTTGGACAATGCAAGGAAATGTGATTTATTTTTAATTTTCCAGCTTCGATGCATCTGGAAAAACCCTTTAAAGAGAGACTTAGCCGACCGAATACATACACGAAAAATCTAATCAGGCATATTACAACGTGCCTCCTGACATACCTCGGTATGTTGCCAATAATGAATATCTTGGCTTTTTCTTTATTCACTGAGCAAATCACTATTTATATACATTTCTGCACTGGATGATTTATACATGTCAGTCTTCCTAATGAAAAGGGCTATTGTTGGTGGAAGCAGTGGTATTGGAGTCATAACTCGGTGGTGGAGAGGAAGCGGAGACGGTGACAGTAATGCTGTGAGTACTACCATGATGTGCATTAGCACCGGGATTATCAACCAGTGTAGGTGTGCTGTTGCTAGAATTATTATTGCTATCAGAATTCCCAATGAAAGGTGGTGCCACAGGGGCAGCGTCATTTGCACTCTCTTCCATTGTCGTTGCCGCTGCTGAGGTATCATCATTCTCGACTATAGCTCCGGAATTCTCAAATACCCAGGCATCCGAGCTATCAGGATCGATACCTTCCATAAAATTGGTTTTTGTAGCCTCCCAAAAATCAGAGAGCCATTTATAGTCACTGCAGTGCTCCATAAACTTGATCCTTAGAGCGTCAGGATGGCAGAGCTGTGAAGAAGGCTGTCGTCTATTAACAATCAAGGCAGGTGTGTGGTTTGTGTATAATCGATTGTTGATCCAGTAGAAGCCATTGCCGTCTCGTCGAATCTGCACAAACGCTACTCCTGATCGATGAATGTATTGATCGTATTTGTATACTTCCTTGATATACGAATATTTCAGGTCTACGCCTTTTGCCTTTGCACGCTCAAAGTTAAAGTCTGTCTCTACGTCAAGAACGAATTCTAAATGGCGCACAAGCGCAATCTCGTAAAACTGTGCTGGTACGTTAATTTTGGAGGCGGATACAAGTTCATCCACAGGTGGTGGCGGACATGCCATTGGAATAGGCACAGGACATTGGAAAGGATTGTCATTCTCAGAATCTTCATATGCTTGATCAACAGAGCCCTCTACGAGCTTAAGTCCACATCGCTCTGCTTGTCTGCCCCAGTTTTGTATGAGTTCCTGAACTAATTGTGCTGTACAACCCAGCCAGTTTAATTGAAAGTGGTAGCAATTGTTGGGATTGTGAATCGTATCATAGTGCAAAATGGCTGTTTCTCGCCTATCGCTTTTCTTGTACGGATCAACATCAATGATCATGGACTTTGACATTTCAAAATCAATACTTTTGGGTGGCGTGCTGGAATGTGTGCTGGGTACTTGATGAAGCATATTGCTATTACCATCAATTACTTTTTCTATAACAGTTGCTATTGAGCTAACTGCCGAATCCTTTCTTAAAAGTGGTTGCTGCTGCTGTTGTGATTGCTGTTGTGGTTGCTGTTGCTGTTGTGGTTGCTGTTGTTGCTGTGGCTGTTGTGGTTGCTGTTGCTGCTGTTGCTGCTGTGGTTGCTGTGGTTGCTGTTGTTGCTGTGGTTGCTGTTGCTGCTGTGGTTGCTGTTGTGGTTGCTGTTGCTGTTGCTGTTGCTGTCGCTGTTGTGGTTGTTGTTGTTGCTGTTGCTGTTGCTGCTGTTGCTGCTGTGGTTGCTGTGGTTGCAGTTGCTGCTGTGGTTGCTGCTGTGGCTGCTGTTGTGGTTGCTGTTGCTGTTGCTGTTGCTGTTGTGGTTGCTGCTGTGGTTGCGGTTGTTGTGATTGTTGTGATTGTTGTGATTGTTGTGATTGTTGTGATTGTTGTAATTGCTGCTGTGGTTGCTGTTGTGGTTGCTGCTGTTGCTGTTGCTGTTGCTGTTGCTGTTGCTGTTGCTGTTGCTGTTGCTGTTGCTGTTGCTGTTGCTGTTGCTGTTGCTGTTGCTTGGATGGTTTCTTGACTGCAAATTCTTTGTTTACATGATAAAAATAGTTGCCATCCAAGAAGCTATGTCGTTTGGTAGCAGAGTGAAATAAGGGCGGCTTTCTTTGCATGAGGGAATTGCCAAACTGAACTGCTTGCTCTCGTGTTGTGATTTCTTCAATCTGCCCAATGATCCAATCAACGAATTCTGTGCCAGTAAACACATTGCTAAACATTCTGAAATGCCAACGACGATCCATGATTTTGACACCCCCTTTAGAGTCTTGTAAAGCCATCGCAATATCTTTAGATCTCGAATCTTGAGAAAGACTTTGGCCAATCATGATGGAAGACAAAATGTTGCCATGCGACTTCAATTCATGGGCAGGCAAGGGTAATGTAGCTCTCATAGCATCGCTAGCAACATATGCAGAGGGATCCATAGTCGTCAACTTGACACCGAGATCGGAAAACCCAATCTCCTTTTTTCTGCGCTTCAGCAAATCTTCTCGTTCTTCAGGAGTAAGCCATTTGGCTTTACGAATGTTCTGTATCCAAGATTCAAACAAGGCTAGCCGTTTTTCTTCTTCATTCAGATGGTCGTGAAGAGCTCCTGTAAACGTGATATTGGTAGGCAGCGTTTCACGAGGAATGACTATAAAACGAGCCCTCCAAAAACGCAAGTTGTCAGTCAACTCCTCTTGATAGCCAGCTACAAGATGGTCCAAGTAATTCCAGGCATAGAGCAGACTAGGGTAGCTAAACACAACGGCTTTTGGTCGATAGATAGGCATATTCTTTGGCCATATGGCACACTTGTAGTTACTTTTTCCAACATCAAATTGAATCATACGAACATAGCGTCGTACTTCTACATTTTGCCCTGAAGAATCAAAGGTGAGCTGGTGTACTTGGTGGCCCATTGAAAGCCACCAAACCATGTGTTTCCACTTGGAATTCCCATTATCATCCTGTGTCCCTTTTCCAACAATTGGGACATTGTTGGCACCTAGAGTAGCGAGCTTTGTGTTACCGCCAATTGCCATGGTGGTAGCTAATGCTGTTGTGGCATTGTTGCCGTTGGAAGGACTACCACCTCTCGTTGAAGTTGTATTATTTTCAGCTTCTTTGCCTGATACTGCGACTGGTGTTGTTGTTGCTGCAGTTGCAGGGTCTTTATTGTAGACGCTGCCAAATCCTCCCAGCGTAGAAATAAGGCTGTCGCCTTTTACGGCCGTAGTTTTGGCATATGTTGAGCTATTTGTATTGTCTACAATGATTTGGAACCCTTGCGCTAATCTCTGGCTCAACATTTCTATCAACAAGTTTTCAGTCTTTTTGTGTTCAGATAGATTTCTATCGCCAGCCTGGTATAGGTTGGTATCTTCACTGGCAGAGACTGTGTACATGTAATGGTTGTAATGGCGTGCTAGTTCTTCGTTGGAGGGAAAGTAATCTGTAGTCAGGGGCAGACAAGCTGGCGTTGCTAGGGATTTCCAGTGCACCACAGGACCGTCGCATTCTTCTGCCTTTGGCAGAGCATGCTGCCAACGTCGTAAATGAGATGTGAAAAGATTCTGATTGTCTGAAGGGTTGCTTGGATTGATAAGCATGTGTTTGAACGGGTTATGGCGGCTCAGGTTGTGAGAGGGAGACGATCTGTTTGCTGCATTGGCGCCGAAACTCGTCCGCATTAAATCGCTGTTACCGGATTGCTTGTGTATAGACGGTAAACTGCCAGACAGTACGCCTTGGCGAGGCGACGGATTCAATGGCTTTCGGCTAGAATCTGGACGTCCACCAACCCCCTTGTTGTTAATGGGTACTGGATCAACCGTACTGGAACTGACTACCGCAAATTCATCCTCATCATTGCTGGTCTGGTTACTTATCTGTAAATGTTGTGTTTGCTGATGCTGCTGCTGTGTCTGCGGGTGTTGAGCCTGTTGCTGCTGTGGCAGCTGTGATTGCGGTGGCTGTGCTAGTGGTGGGTGATTATGATGATGATTAGAAACATACTTTCCGTCTGTGCTGTTCATAGTGCCTCTGCGAATAGATCTAAATCTGGGAGGGTTGACATTGTCATCTCTAGTGAGTGTAGGCGACGACCTGAACGGATCCAAGTTACTTTTCTCGTCTTTTCTAGGGGGTAAATGATGGTTATCAAACGGACCTTTGCCACCTATTTGCTGTGATTGAGAAAGTACAGACGGAATACGACGTTGATCGCCAGTATGATGCCATGTCTAACGATTAAATTAAGCACTATGAGCATCCGTAAACAAAAAAAAAGAAAAAGCTTACTGTAGTTGCCTTGTGTCTCGCATTTGTATTTTGCCACAACAAATCATTGGAATCTGATCGTTCGGCACCTTCAAAAGAGTTTTTTGTCGAATGGATTGGTTTCATTGATTTGGCAGAGGTGGGTGGTGGACCTGCCACCATTCGTTTGTTAAATCTTGGCTCAGAAGATGTCTTGAATAGATCACTGTCATATGTCTTGTACCAATTGCTCGGTTTTTCCAGGGCATCATTGTTGGTTTTTTGGGGTTGAGTTGCGCCAGCTGCAGCAGGAGTCATTTCTGATGCTGCAAAGAAAGATGGGCGTCTAGCGCTACCGGATATATTGGCTGATCTAGAAAGATATGCTTCTCCATTGCCTGTATAGGACTTGCTCTCTTCACCAAGTCGTAATTTATCGTTTAAACTACTGCTACTTTTATGCTGTCTAATAGAATGGCTCTGGCTGGAGTCTTTATTAACCGATGCTGTCATGGCGGTGGTATCTGACAAATAAGGTACAGAAATACCACGAATGTCATGCTCCATAATACCCATCATCTGAAGTTCGTACATTTTGCATCTTGTTTTAAATTTGTCCTGTTTCAAAAACCTTCCCGTTTCATGATGGTAAAAGCTACAATCAACCCAGTGTGGTACAGCATAATATATTTGAGTAGCAGCATCATCTGAGTCTCTGTACAATGGATCAACAAAGCCAATCTTTTGATTTGTGGTTGCGTGAATCGGCGGTTTCTCTGGTGAGTTTCCTGACATCATTGGCGGTTTGCCTATGCCACCGCCTCGAGGCATCAACGTATCAATTACAGGGCCTACAGTGTCTGTCTCTCCTGTCAGAGGTGCATCCATATAGCACATTAAAGGCGTAATATGCAATGGCAGTGGCGATAGACACACCAAATCCATAGCAATGCCATTATCCGTCATCCGCTCATTCGTTAGTCGCAACAGCTTTTTGTTTACCCAGAATTTGCCAACACTAGGAGTGATCAATATAATGGATAAGCCTGTCCGCATCAGATCTCTATCCATAAAATGCTGATCAAACGGATTCAGTGCCAAATTAACAGCTTCGAGTACGTTTCCTTCATAAGCCATGGAAATTCGGCCGCTTACTACTTTGCGACCTTTCTCTGTTCTAAGCAATACATTGGGTTGAAAGTTGAGCTGCTCCTTTTTCAACGGTCCTATAACAGACATCCAGTCATCTGTTGTCTCCCAATCAGCCAGTACTTTGTAGAAATCCTTGTAATATCTGCCATCCGCTGCTTGGTTGATCAATGGATCATCGATCTTTTTTTCGTAAAATACACGAGTAAACAAGACAATGGATACAACATGATTTGTGCCCTCGTCCTTCCATCGACTGAACAAATGCGGGAGAAAATTGCTGACGGCCTTTTCAAAATACAGCTCGCCATCCTCGTCAAACTCCCACATTTCGCTCGACATTTGAATGAATAGAAAGTATTTGGCTGATGCAGATCTGAAAACCATCCGAGTAGTTTCTGTAATGTATCCAGAAGTTGTCTGCTCGTCGTGTGCGAATAGCCGTTTCACTGTTGCCTTGATTGATCCTGCAAATAGTATCTTTTTTTCATGATAGACGCAAGTTCCTTTTAGGTTCTGCTGCAAACGCCACATGTCGCTGCGGCCGAGGTACTGTTCCTTGAACGCCAATTCCACATGGTCCAAAGCCACTTGAAGAGGATCAATCTAGTACAAAGAGTGAGATGCAGCTATTTAAGCCTATAGCCTACAAAGGGCCTACCAGTTCCACATAGACTTCTTGTCTTGATCTCAAATTGAATCGATCTGCAATATCTTTCGAAATGGAGAGCTTTTTTTTTTTTTTTTGCATGAGAAAGCGGCACTTGGTCAAGACAACAACAGCCAAACTTTAACCTACCTGAATCTGCTGCTGCTTTGCGAGGCTCTCTTTATCTACAGAATGTCCTTTCACAATGACAGAATCTAGCTGCTCGCTTTGATGATCTTCAGCGTGCTCTGATTTAGATTGTTCAGACTGCTGTGTTTGTGTTTGCTGCTGAAGTTGGGTTTGTGTCTGCAGACCCTGATGCTCATGCTGCTTCTTCTGGTCTTGCTGGTCGCTGATGGTGTTTTGTGATTGCTGCTGCGATGGCTGTATGTTGTTGTTGCGAGGACAGTGGATCCGAAGTAGTTGACCATCGCGAAAATTGGCGAAAATCTCAGGATTTACCACAGCCTCATGGTTGTACATGGCACCAGTCTCATGGATCCATAAAACCACCGGCTTTTGTGATAACAAAAAGCCCCGGGGCACACTACCATGTGTAGCTGTTGGCATATTATATAAAAGTGAACAAAAAAGATTAAATTCCCCCAAGTCAAACGGTTGTAACGGTATAATTTAGGACCACCGGCTTATAGTTTTACCACTGCGGCTGCCCACATCCCTCAACTCGCAAAATTGCACAGAGTTTTATGTATTGTAAATATTTATTTATTGCCTTGGTCAAAAATCCGAAAATAGTGTCGAACTAATAACGATACCAAGGACTACGATGGCTGTAATTAGTGTGATTGCACTTACAACCAGCTTGTTGCGCTGCTCTCTTTTACGCAAAAGAGCGTCGAAATCAATGTGTGTGCCGACCAGTGCTTTCTGCAGCAGGTTCAGGTTATCATCGATTACATAGACAAATTCCCCTTCTCTGAGCAATACCGGCCATCGACGTCTATACCTCTCAATCACGATATTCACTTCATTTCTCATTTCTGATAGTTGTGTGAATGCAAGCGCCAAAAGCCGAAGATCCTGGTGTATGTCTTGCACAATGTGCATGACGTGCTGTGTGGTTTTGTCGTTTTTACGGATGCCTCTTTGCATTAATATCTGCACAAACACTGAGGGGCAGTCGTCTCCAGTTGAGCTGATGGCTCTCTCTAAATCAAAGGCTGTAGCATGAGGGTTGACCGATTTGATTTGTTCTTCAAATAAAACCGAGGTGAAGCGTTGGCTTTCTAGTGTGATATTGATATATTTCTCTAGCAGGTCCTTGTAAGACCTCAGAATGGTCTTGAATCTCTGGTTTCTCAGCTCTAGATCTGATAACGTTGGTTTGGATGGTTCGACAGTGATGATTGCCTGTCGAATGTAGCTTAAGCGGTCATTTACTAGTGCTGTCTGTCTCTCCAGTATAGTTCTGTTGTTCTGGGCTGTGTTGTTGTCTATGTCAATGGCATGCTCGTATACTTGTCTTTGGGCATCTCTTATGTTGTTTAAAAGCAGAAGGCTTTCCTCAATATTGAATATAATGTTGTCTGTTACTACTTTGTAATTGTCATATGGTCTCACATCCAAGATCTGGCTTCCTGTCCTCGGCGCTATTGTTTTTTCGATTGCAGGTGCGACAATTGTGATGTTCGAAGGGGTATTGAGAGGCTGCTTTTCAATATCGAATTCAGACATTGCTCTATCTATGCTTAATAAAAATGAAAGAGAAAGAGAAATGGAATCTACCAGAGATAGGCTGTAATCGCAAAAAAAATAATTTTATTATTGTTTGGGGGTAACTGGGCTTAGTGTTTTCCATTAGTTGTAAGATGCATCTGAAGCGTTGTTACACCACAAAGAGGCGTATTCCTCCTCGCTTGATTCAAATAAGCTGATGGCCTTTTCTAGTCCATACTCCACTTGATACCCCAATAAGCCTCCTCTTTCGTCGTCCATTGAGACATCACCGTCCTGCTTCATAGCCTTATTGATCAATAGTGGTATCTTTAAAACTAGCTTTGCCATTGACACTGATAATGAAAGCCGACGCCACACATCAAAGTAAGATAGGTTTCGTATTTCGTTTTGCAAATCATACAAACGTAACAGCTCAAACTGAGTGATTGTATAGTACTTTTGTGAGGCTGAAAATATGTTTAGATCAGTAAATCATGCGATCCGGATTGTATATATTTATATATATATATATATATATGTGCATATTTACTCAACAGGACATCTCTAATCTTTAAAAACCCTACTTCTGCAATAGCCAAAATATCGTCGTTTATGTGTATTAACCTATTCGTTTCATTCATGGCATCTGGATTACAATATATTTAGTATTTACATTTAAACATATTTGCTTTGTGTGTGTGTATGTCTCACGTATAACAGTGCGTAATGTTTGAAATTCCCCTTCCATGATTTCAATGTAGAGCTGTGTAAATATTATATAAATACATATTTGCATAAACAAGACTATTCAACAATGCGATCATTTACTTGTCTAATGACTTGCTGAAATATGTCCACTGCATTATCCTCGGAACAGCAATTTGTATAATGATTTAACCCTGATCTTTGTCTATCGTATGTTAATTTTTTCGTGGGCTGGCTTAGGGTATTATAAGCAGTAGAAAGCACTAATGGTAGTTTTGTGTAAATAAAATACTCACAAGGTATGGTTATATCCATCGAGCTTAATACATTTACCTTGAAAACTCTTTGTTGCTTTAGGATAAGATGGCACGAATTTATCCGGGTGGCATAGTCGACTTTTCTATTACATATTGACAGCTAAATACAATCATGCTGTAAAATGCCAACAGACAAAAAAAACTGTACCCGAATATAAGCTCTTCGAATCTCGTCAAAGGAAGAATCATCTGGCAATCCCAATGCCTCGTAGTAATTCGATGCTGATAAAATATCCTCAACTAAATTGTATTTATCCTCCTTTTCTTTGACATCAAAGACTGATAAATGGCTCATCATAATAAATTTTGTAACCAAGAGAACTGAATGAAGCTAAACAAGTGATAAGAAACCATTTATATATCTGTTTATTCTGGAGTTTTTAATTAATTCAAAATTAGAATTGGACCTTACAAATGATGGTTAATGCTTACTATCATTCATGTGGCAAATAACTCCGAATAAGGCCAAGGTCAACTTCATGATATTATACACAATACTGGAACTAATAAACACAACAAGTAACTAATGTCGTGGATCTATTCAATGCTCGAATTAATATTGGGTGTTCTTCTACTCTATGCAGTTGGCCCTATAAAATATGCTTGACCAAAATACATAACGTTGATTCTGCAGATTGCGATTTCAAACACATAAAAGGCCCAGGACCTTGAGCTGTATCGAGTCGCTGCACTAGAAATCATGTATAACCCCAGAATGCAACAATAAACAAAAACTCAATATTTACATAGCACTAACCAACAGGTCTCGTTATTGTTTCGTAACTATTTTCCAATAAAGATGTCGGAAATTTCTATTGCACTCTTAAGAGTTATTATAAAGTAATCATCATAAGCAATAGGTACAGAACCTAATACACTGACAAGAATGCAATTGGTGGCTTAGGGAACTGGAGTATGCATTAAAGGTTTTTACTTGGTTTGACAAGCAATTCAATTTTTATCACTTGCTATATCAACGCTTACAGCAAATCATGGGTAAATCCGCCAAGTTTTACAAACGACCATCGAAAAAAGAAAAAGAAGGTCTTGTAATCAAAAAATTGATCGAGCCCACAGCTATCAGTAAGAAAAGTAGCAGAGATACCAAAAAGATCAATGCTCCAGCCTATATGCTTATCGACAAGAAAAACAAGACGATTACTCCTACTTCAGCCGACCAAGATGTAGATATGGACATAGAAGAAACTCCTGCTCAGAAAAACAAGGAAAAAAAGAAGGAAAAGAATGCCGAGTTACCAGATTATGTAGATTTGTTTTCTGGAAAAAAGACATTCAAAAAGATTCCCAAGAAGAGAAAGTAGACTAGTCAATGCTTCGAATATATACTTTCCAGTGTACATTATTATAATCATCCTTATCACTAAATATGATTCTTATTCAATAAAAGACGACGTAGATTTTGATAAAAAAAAGATAAATTGAGGAGTGAAAAGTTGCCTTGTTGCGCCACTCTCTAAAGGATTTGGTGGCTAAAATGTATTCATAACGACACAAGGTATACGCTGCAGATATCAAATAGATAGTTTATTTTATAGAAGAGACAAGAGCTTAGCTGTAATAATAATGAGTGGAATAGTTTTTATGCAAAAGCATCCTCAATGTCTGCTTCAGTTGATGCTTCAACCTCACTACTAAAGTTCATAAAGTGGGCAGCACGATGAGACTCGTGGTAAAACTCTTTTGGTACATCCAAAACAAGTCTGTAATTGATATTAGCGCTGAATTGAGCACCCATAACTAAGCGATGAGAGAGAAGAGATTAATAAAAATGATATGCAATAAAAACAAACAGAATGCTTACAGTTGTAATTCCAAATATCAGAAGGCACCATAAAATAACCAAGGAAGCGATCAGACAGAAGAACTTGAACCTTTTCACCATGAGTAGGCAAATACCCTTGAGGCTGATTTCCAGGATCAACATTAGTCTTGCCCCATTCGAAACCAGCAGGCGACAACTTGTATGCAGTGAGCGAACAAGAACCAGGTGTGAATGAGCAAGTCAATACTACAGTCTTTTCACCATCCCAAGTCTTGTTGTTGGCCAGCAACTTGGCGTGAGTGGTCACATCCTGAGGCGACACATTCATCAATTCTTGAGGTTGAGTGTGGATCCAACCTAAAGGCTCCAAATCACTCAAATATTCATGTTCAGGTAGTGTGTTGGGAAGATGAACAGTTTGATGGGTGCCCCATTGAGGAGGAATGACCACGCAACGAATTTCTTTGACATTAGGAGCATCAGGTGGACTAACGCCATACATGAAACCAGCAATTTGAGTACGTAAATCAGAAATGGTGATGAATCTCTTCAAAACATTCTTTGGCATGACATAGGTATAGGTGTCCTCCTTGATATCGTCAGAATTGACATATATATGGTTGGTTCTCAAGTACAGGTTAGTAGCCGAGATGGCACGGATACGCCATTCGGTCTTGCTGGAGAAAGTGGCTTGCTCATAATTACTGGTGGTTGTAACGACCATTTCGTCGCCATGGATATTGTGGGTCTTTGTGGTGACAGCAGTCAATTGTGATTGTTCCTTGGTCTGCTTTTCGATTTCGGCAATCTGTTGGCGTTGAAGAGATGGTGCTTGGATTTCCATACCCAGAATGATATCTCTGATTTCGGACTGGGTGAGAGAAGCAACATTGACGTTGT
This sequence comes from Parasitella parasitica, assembly GCA_025201805.1. Lineage (NCBI taxonomy): Eukaryota > Fungi > Mucoromycota > Mucoromycetes > Mucorales > Mucoraceae > Parasitella > Parasitella parasitica. Next base: position 46,291 of record MU619239.1, read on the forward strand.
TCTTTTTACCATAGTCAGCCAGAATCAAATCCTTTAGTTGGACTTCGACCTTCGCCCATTCTTCATCCGACAGAGTAGGCCAGATATGATGAGGTTCAGTGATTGTGCTTCTATCAGGACGCAAAATCATCTTTGTCTTGTCGGTGTTGACGTGAAGAGCACGCAAAATCAGAACCAAACGAGAAAAGGCAGTGTAAGATGAAAAGGTTTTCAGCCAGTCATCATAAAGATTAAACAGAACCATTTGTGGTTCAGTGGCTCTTAGAATCAGATCACCAAACTTTTCCACTTTGAGACAAGCTTGGAAGGGCAACTGAAGCTCAGAGCCCTTGATGACAATATTGGGGAAATCAAGCAAATGAACTTCCAAAGGATCCAACATACCCTTTCTTGTAACAATGATCTGCTTGGGTTGTTCTTCGACAGGCAATGAACGAATCAAAGCAGCAACTTCTTCGGCAGTCTTCCACTTGGCCAACTGACCAAGACGCTTTTGACCAGCCCAGACAGATGTGTGGATAATCTTCAAGAAGAGCTGACCAGTACGAGGATTGAAGATGAAGATGGCACCGTTGATGGGCTTGGTGGTCAAATTGCCTTCAAATGTCTTGTGGATGGTAACACGGTATACATTCGTATCATCGACAAACCAGATAATTTGGTTACTGAACAGTTCACCATAGTTGGTAGAGGACAGATAGGGTTCAGTAGGTTCGGATGAATACAATTGGAGAGCTTTACGAATACGTTCACGTAAAACATACAAAGCAGGGTTGGCCTTCATAATCTTGCCCATAGCCTGCTGGACAAGTGGCTTCATACCAGGAATCCAATTACCGTAAGCAGAGTACATGTTATACGCAAGATCAACACCAACCATTAAACCAGTGGGGGACGGATAGATACTCATATTGTCAGTAGTGTAGTCCAAGAATTTAGCACGAGTGTATCTTTCAATGTCGTGAGAGTCGAAATCACCCCATCTTAGCTGAATATCGAGCCAGTACTTGGTAGTTGTAGGACCTTCCATCACATCCTTGGGATCATTCAAGAGCGAGGGACGAGAAACGGGCCACTTGTATGCAGCAAACAATAGAATATCTGAGGCAGATGAGTTCATCTTGTAAGACTTTCTAGGATGGATGGTTTCCTTCTGGACGGTTTCAATTTGAAGAGCCTCCAATTCACGGTCAAAAACCTGAGCAAAATCCATAGTCAAGGCTTCGTGGATCTTTTGCCACAAATGTGCACGGAAAATCTGGATGAGAGAAATCTTGAGGGTAGGGATCTTACCATGCATGAAAATACCGGTTAAATCAAGCTGCACTTGGAAACCCACATAGACATTAGCACGACTGTAGACAGAACCGTTAGATATATGGATATTTAAAGCAAAGTAGATCTTACTTGATCGTAGGACTCCACCAGAGAGTGAAACGACGATTAGGAATTTGATTCAAACCGGATCTTTGAGCATTGGTAAGTTTCTGAATGATACATTGTCAGCAACACAGGATGAACAATTCTCAAGCAATTTCAACATACCTTGGACGCCATCGATTGTTCAAAACCACTGCTCTTTTCCCAGAAAAGGCTATCAAAATATAGTTAGATACCAGCAGATGCTGCGGCGCCGCTCTCAATAACACTTTACCCTTCCCATGATGTATGGCCGGTACCCTTGAAAAGGGTATGCTCTAAAATACCTTCGACACCGCCCAAAGCTTGAATCATATCTGTACGGTAATTGTTCAAATTCCAGAGTTTACCATCGTGGCGTTGATGAGTCCACCAGAAAGGATTGTTCTTGAGAACCTGGTACTGCTTGAAATCAGTACGCACACGCCATCCCTTGTCGTAAGCAAGAGTATGACGATCCTTTTGGAAAAGAGTGTTAATACGGGGAATACCGCGATCCCAAGAGTCCTCCAAATCCTCCAGTGTTAAACGTCTGTTCTGAGCATTTGCTTCTTGACGCTTCAATGCATACTCAGCCCATACACGCTTGGAATCAACGAATTCAGATTCCCAAGATTGAATGTAACGGTACAAGTTAGGGATCAAAGTATCCTCATCGTGGCTCATACCAGAACGGAAATGTGTGATGCCAGTATCTGTTTGCTTGGACCAACGTAAATCAGACTGAGGAATCAAGACATGGCCCATAGAGAGCATGCCAAGACCACCCAATTCCTTGGGCGTCATAAACACAACAGGAGGGAATCGGGAAGGCATCTTGGAATTAAGGCCAATCTTGACACGGGTTTGGATCTTGTTTTCACACTTGACGAGCAAATCCAACAGTTCACGAGTATGAACGACAGCTTCTCGATAGTAGGTCATTAATCCGATCAAGGCAGTGTTCCACTTGTTGGCAATCTTGCTAAAGGTGGTGCTGCCTGAAGCCATCAAGATCTGGCGAATACGGTTGTGAAATTTGTCCATAGACTCTTGATCGACACGCAAGTAGGCCTGAGCAGTTCTCTCCTTGGTTTGTTCATTTACCAAATTCCACACGCCATCCTTCAGAGTGAATTCTTCATTCATGCTTCTAATCTTGGGCAAAATGCGAATCTCAAACCCGCTCATAGAGAAGAGCAAGTTTGGGTTATCCTTGGAATAGACGCTGACAAAGCTGTTCTCCCATTCAATAGTGGTCAACGAACGAGGAAGACGGTTTTTGATGTCCCAGAATGCAGCACGACCCAAGTTAACATCATGCTTCATCAGACGCATGCGGCAATCACGAGGCCAACATTTCTTGTTGTTATATCCCACAATGTTCTCAAAGTTAGGGTCAGGATGTTCAGTCAAATAGCGTTGGATGAGATCGCGAGCCTCGTCAGCAGTGAACCGGAAGAAGATGTGGATTCTGTCAATGTAACGAGAATACAGACGAATAGGATGGCGGGTTTCAGTCTCAACATCACGATACTGCAAAAAGTCGTTGGGCAATTGAGGGGGGCCTGCCATTTCACTGGCACGGTGAAGGCCCAAAACCAAAAGATCCAAGACGAGCCCGTAGTATTGGAAGATGAACGAAGCAAATTGAAGACCACGAATCAAGCCAAAAGCATTAACATGGTTCATGTCCTTGTAATTCAGCACAACATTATTTTTTGCAGTAGCGTAATCAGCTAAATTGTGGTCCAGAATAAGTCGCAAGAGACGGCCCAGCAGGGTCAAGTCAATCTTTTCATACACACGGCTAAATGTGGTTTCCATCATGACGTTGCATTGACCTTCAGTTGTATCCCAAACATCAGTCAAATTGTTGACACCTTGACACCACTTGTAAACAAGCAATGGTGGCGGTTCAGAGTCAGAAGGCTTGATCCATGCAGGGAAAAGATGACGTTTATCAGCCTCATACCACAAGTATTGATCAAGGTAGGCATCAGTGATCTTTTCAAGAGGCTCGATGTCGTAAACTGGGATCAAATGAGAGTAGAGATCCATGAATTCAATGCCAACTTCCTTGAATGCACGTTGAGTCAGTAACAGACGCTTAATACGAGAAAGGGCTTCGTGGGGATTATCATAAGCTTGTTCAATCAAGCCCAGCTCTTCTCTTTGACTTTGATTCAAACGGCCTTGTACAGAGTAGGCTTCGCGGAGACGTTCAAGTGCGAGAATGAGCAGTTTAGTGTCGTGTTTGTAGGACAGAGGAGGGAAAGGAATAGGAGAGAACTTCCTGCTTTCCAGCCAATGTACAGTAGACGTATATATAGCAACAGCCTCTTCGGCAGTAATGTAAGGACCGTCTTTGAGGTAGTTGTGTTGACGTTCTTGTTCAGCCTTGAGCCAAAGACGAGTCAAACGACCCAAATTCTTGCGGCAAATAGTCTTGTCGACAGTTGCACCTCTTCTAATACGCTCACGATTGTAATGAGCAACACTAGTCCACCAGTCGGCCTTGGCCTTGATGTAACGCAAGATCATGTTTTCAATGGGAGCGGGCATGCCAGGCACCTTCCAAGGAATATTGGCCTTCCAGGCTCTCCAAGCTTCAGACAGATGCTGCAGAATGGTACGAGACTTGTTGCCCTTTATGCCTTCAGGCATAGCATCCATAATGTCGTGAAGGACAGCGGCTCTCAATTCCAAATCATAATGAGAATCAACACGCTGCTTGGTGACAGTCTTGGCAATACCCTTGGAATGTCTACCTTCAAATTGACGAGCAAGTAAGTTGCCCAACCAGCGTTCAAGCAAAGGGACGATACCACGCATAAAAAACAGCCAGACTCTCCATCCTGGAGCCCAGATGCCTACACCAGGGCCCTTACCGACGGGACCCGTGTTGAAGCGATAGTAGATCAAATGCTTCAAATCCTTACACATGCGGATTTGCCTCATCAAACGATACTTGTAACGGTACATACCAGTCAACTGGCCAACATGAGAGAAAATATACTGCAGCCCATCGGCCAATTGGAAAGCGTCTACGTTACCGAGACGATACTGAACATGCGAATCGACAATCAGCTTTGTCAAACGCAAGATTTCTCTGCACAAATGAAAAGCGTTACCGAAACGGGATTTTTTTCTTTCCTTGGTCGTCAAAGTCTTGACAGGCTTCAAATTGAAATTGTAGTCAAGATGAAGATAGTTGAGGTTCTTTCTGTGAATCAAAAGATTCAGCATGTTGTAGCCCTGTCGGCACACTTGGAGGCCGGCTTCTACCCAATCGATTTGGGTAGTTTGGAAGAACTTTGTTGATTTGAGACTACGGAAGAGATACTTTTTATTCAAGGCCTTGGGAGGACGTTGATGAAGAGCATTCAGGACGTAGCACTTTAGCAGCTTTTGATATGAGACGCGGACTTTAACGGGTTGGCCAGCAGGACAGTGCTCAAGGTACCAGCTCTTGACCAAAGGCACGTCTTGAGCACGACGAGTACGGCCAGATCGCTTATCGAAAGGATGAGGAGCCCAGTAGAGAGAAATAGCATTGGCAGTGTTATCAGTGTAAAGCTCAGTGTCATCCAAGAATGGCACAACATGACCAGGCAGAGTAAATTCAGTGTCCTCGTCATTATCACCAAAGATTTCGTTTTCGTGATCTTTACTAGCAGCATCGACATTACGAGACGAAATGGGGTTGATGATGGGATCAAAGTAGAAGGCAGGAAGATCAGGATCTTCAGTGCGAATAAAGACCACAGTGGGGTAATGATACCAAGAAACCTTGACGCTACGAGGAAGAGAGTTGTACAAGAACGGGAAGGCAATCTTGTATTCAGTACGGACAGGTTGGCGGATAATGATCTTGTTGATATCGTTGAACTCGTTCCAGTCATCATCGGCAGTGTCCATGTCACGGTACAAGGGCTCAAACTTGGGGCCACCAGGAATAGCCATACTCAGGGCTTTAGCAGTGAAGAATGAGTTGAGGTCAAAGAGATAAAAGTAGTTTTTATCGTTGAGATCAGACAGTAATTGATGAGCAACACGGTACAAAGTTGACATGATGGGTAGATCAAGGCGCCATTTGCGATAAGTCGAGCCATTGACAAATTTAGTGTCAATCAAGGGCTTGTTATCGTAAAACCATTCGTAGATAGCCGCATCTTCTTCTTCGTCCAATTCCATCTGAATAGCTTCCAAAGGCTCAACGTCCATAATGTTATCGCCGTAATCAAGAGGAGGCTCCTCGTCGTCGAATGGTGGGAAACGCATACGCTTGAAATGTCTTCTGTCACGCTTTTCTCTACGCATCATAATCCATTGAGAACCCCATTGAGCAATGTAAACAGGCTCGATAACCCAAGGGATTTCATTGACAAAAGTAATGGCTCCAGTAATGTGATATAAGACATTGACCTCTCTCACCTGTTCCCAAGGCATTGGCATATTCTCCAGCAATTTGAGGACAGCATGAGGAACATACTTTAGGGCACCCAGATAAATACGCTTATCATGTCTGAATTTCTTTGCAGTCATATCACCATGGTCTTTAATGATTTTACGAAGATGTTCAGGAGGCATGTCAGCTTTCTCGTGTTCAATGAAGCCTATTCAATTCATATAATCAATAGACACATTCGTGGCGCAGTATACTACTGATAGATACCAAATTTTCTTTTTTCGCCATAACGCTTATTTTGCAGTTGCTGCCATTTTCTTGCCTTTTCCTTCAATTTATCTTGATGAGATTTTTCGGTTTGAGGATTTGATTCATAAGCATATTGGTCGTATTGATTTGAATATGCAGATGGTGCTCCACCAACAGGGATAGGAACTCCCGAGTTGTTATTTGCCATATTCTATTTAACTAGACAAGATGATCAGGATACAAGATCTCTTTTCTTCGAAGAGGATTAACGTGTATTTGTTGCTATAAATGATAATTACCTCAATAATAGTGTTTAAAAAAAAAGCGAGTATCCTTCTTCTTCTTTTTTTTAACAGAAAAACTTTATTAATGTAGAAGACTATAAAGTTGATTATGTGAACAAGTTTGTGCGTTTTATAGAAAAAAAATTCTACTGAACGAGGTAGAGCGAGCAGCAACAACCACTCACTCTGTGACTTATGTCGTCCAAGATCCAATCACATAGACATCAAATAGGTTCAGCAACTCGCACAGCGAAAAGCTGTTCAACAACATCAATTGGAGAGGGCTGTTCATAAGATGTTTGCAATTTACAAAATCTCGGCTTTATATAGCGTGAGTAGGATAGTCAGTGGTTTGTGATTAACTGCAGCAAACTTACTAAGGACATGACCGATTTAGACCTTTGAACTGGGAGTATAGGAGGCGGTAGTTCCACTGTCTTATTGCGCTCTTTTCGTTCATGAATCACAGTAGGTATATCTTTGAATATTCGTTTTCTTGAAAATGGAGGTCTATTGATGAGAGTTTTTTAATTGCTTTGTTTTGACAAAATGATGCACGTTACACTACGTTTGAAACTGTGGGGATGATAGAGGTTGGTTTGATGTGGAATCGGGTTTTATGTTCATCCGTAATGATAGCTATCAGCAAAGTGTTACAAGATGAACTTGGTAAATCGATGGTGATGCTATAATACCTTAATAGTCGAATTAAATTTACAACTTTGTAACAAAAATCGCTCTGTGGTTACTCCTGAACCAGCGTATTCAGATAAATTTATGGATAATGTTCCAATTTCTTTACCACCTTTCTGATAAATGTCGAGTTTCAATTCACAATCGTTGAGCACCTGCTGCTTGCTGATGACCAGCTGTACCATTGTATTAATTGGGTGATTCCATGTTATCTGGTGATCTTTGATATGTATTCTAAATGCAGAAAAATTTCTTAGAGATCGTCCCGAGATAAACAATGAATTAATTCTTACCTCTCTGTTGTGCCTGTTGTATGGGAAGCATTTTTCAGCTTCCAATTGACATAATAGTAGCCGCTTACAAGCGGCACATTGACTAGATCTCGAATAATCAGAGATAATTCGAAATTTACTTTGCGGTTTTTCGATACAAAAAGGTGCGTGAAAGGAGTTCGCATGTCTCGAGTGTAGCAGTATCGAGATGTTGAATATCGAAATGAGGGGCAAACAAGAAAAGGGAAGAAGAGAAGAAAAAAAAAAGAATGGGAGAAGAGGAGGCAAGAATAAATAAATAACAAAAAAAGAAGCTGCTCAGCCTTTTATTGCTACTTGATCAACAGTTCGTTCGTATATAAAGTATCAATTTAAGCGGGTACACATGCTTTTTCTATCTTGCTAAATGGTGTAGCAAAATATACGTCACTGTTAAAGCAATTTGAAAGGCAAAAAAACATGGTTAATATTCTTTTTCACTTCTTTTTACAAGCAAATATGCCAAAAATCAGTACAACAAGCACTACTGCTCCTACAAGACCCTTAATATTTCAACAATTGTACCAATTATTCTCGTTTACCTTTAAATGCATACAGTCAATATTATTTATTAAAGCTCAAACTCCTGTTACAAAACCATCTACAACAGTGCATAATTCAATAGGTCTTCAGTATTATAAAGGAAAGACATTGGTATTAGACTTGGATGAAACTCTTGTTCACTCAGTAAGGTTTGGGACAACTGAAGCAACTGTAAATGCGTCGATAAAGAAGAAGACGATTGAGGTTACCAGCGATAAACAAAGCATCTTGTATGAAGTCTACAAGAGACCGCATGTTGATTTCTTTCTGTCCACTGTAAAATTGCTCATTGTTTACAAACTACACCTTCATATACTTATCATTATATATAAACAGATAAGCCAATGGTACAACGTAGTCATTTTCACTGCTTCCATGTCTGAATACGCTGACCCTGTTATTGACTGGCTGGACCAAGATCAAATATTTATTAGTCAACGCTATTTTAGACAAGTAAAAAAATTGCCACAACAAATATTTGTACATCTGTCTCAATTCTCTCTACTAGGCATGTTTGCTTAAAAATGGAAACTTTCTAAAAGACATTTCAATCGCTGAATCAGATTTATCCAAAGTGTGTCTAATCGACAATAGTCCTTCGGCATTTGAGCTATGCCAAGAAAATGCAATTCCACTCCCAACCTGGATATCAAATCCTAAAGATGATTCTCTATTAGATTTATTACCATTGCTAGACGCATTACGATTCACTGCTGATGTTCGGAGTATTCTAAGCTTGCGAAATCCTACTAAATACATGTAGCTGTGTGATCAATATCTCCTAATCTGAAAGAAATTAACCTCCCTATCACAAGGTGTTTCACTTTTGTTGTAAATATAGTTTTTACTCTTCTCCCATCTTCATGAATTTTGCAGAACGTCTTATAGCATCGACTTGACTGAGCATTATTGAATGGTTTTTTTTATCAGAATATAGACCAATATAAGATATTACGAATGCATTTAAAAAAGAACATGAATATATTTACAAGTTTCTGGAGGACACATCGTTTCGTCATTGTATGCGCCTACAAACACAAATATGTAGTACTTTGCCAATTTAGAGTGAAAGTGCTATGCTTGCTGTGTCAGGCTGTTTCCAAGCAGAGCTCAGGGTACATTTATTATAGCTCTAAACACCTACCTGTGATGCCGCATATCGTATATATCTGGCAGTTGTATATAGGCACTTGAACTACCCTCACAAAATCACAATTGAAGGAACGCCTGATGATGAAGTATGTTATTCATTGCGAGAACGTGGCATTAGGGCTTTGCTAAAGGGCTTGAATTTTTTCAAAAGTGATATTTGAGCCAAAATGGTCCTATGTCGCACGTGCGTCCCAAGGACGAGTTTGATTAACGAACACTTGTATCTAGTAATTATGCACATTCCAAGTGTACTGTGGGCCATCACGCTCAAAATATATAGTAATGAAGTGAACTATATAATTGTGATTCATGACCGTTTGATGTTATCTTGGTCCTTACAACAGTATTTTCTCCTTTCGTTGACCATCTTTTTCCTCGAATCAAGTTGGCATTGAAGCCTGCCTCGTCGACAAAGATACAATTAGTTTTGTATGAGATGCCAAGCTGTCAACTTTTTGATGAATATGTTTGTGAATGTGCTGAGTGGATAATCACTTTTCAGCAAGGTTAGGAAATTTCTTGAAGAGCTCGTCTCTGATAATACCTAATGTAAGCCGAGAGTCATCGTCCAGCAGGTGGATAATGTACTTGGTGTGCTCTTCGAGCGATCGAACTCTTCCTCCTCACGATTAGCCTTTTGCAGTTCCTCTTTCCATATATCAATCGACAATATGATTAATTGTGGAGCAAGACAAATTAAAAAGTTTCGCAATTTTAGTAATAGATACGTGTTTATCAAGATGCTTTTCAATTATAAGCTCCTTTACATGATCATTAATGTGAGCTTTTCTTGTTCTTTGCTCTTTTGAGGAAGAAGTAACAGAGTTATCATTATTAAAGACATTTGAATAACGGTGGTACCGTATACTGCTGTAGCGGGTTGCATTTGCTCTTTCTTCATTTTAATTCTGAAATCAATTACTGTAACAGCTATTTATCGAACATCAGTTCATACAAAAGAAATCTTGCAGGCAACTAGTTTGGAAAAAAAAAAAAAAGTTCAAGTAAATGATAAAGGTCATGGTGATTGTGATAATATATTTCTGATAAGAAGCTTCTGAGAGAAGAGAAATGTCTCCCTAAAAATATTTTTAAATGGGGATTCCCATGTTTACAGAAAAAGAGTAATTACTTTGTTTCATTTATAGTAAAAAAATATAAAGAGAATGTGTCGTGAAATAAGCTATCTACATCATATCTTTGTGTTCAAGATAGTCTTTAAAAAAAGGTTACGGTTGTATAATGACAAACATCTGTGATTCTGGGTGTAAGTGTGTCTGTTTACTTTGTATCAAAAACCTTTGATTGGATTCAGGAACGGAGAGCAAGGTTGGAGATAAGCTTTATTTATGTCCTTGGGATTTCATAGATTTTTTTGCAGATAACTTTTTATTAATGGGTGTGTTATCCTGGTGGCAGATTGTTTCCTTTTCTCTGGCACTTTCTTATAATTTCAGTTGATCTGGCGGCTTCTAGTCTGGAAGGTCTTGTCAGACAAGTACCAATCTGGGTTCTCTATCCAGTTGCACAGTAGAACAACTACTCAAACCTGTGCCATCTTCTCCATAATATTGGAATGGTTCAAAAGTTTGTGTCTTTGTAAAGCCAGCTTAGATTTTAGGCGCCTGGTTTTTTTTTTTGTCTACGCGAACTTAAGTGTGCTATTGTCAGAAAAAGACAAAAACTGTAAGAAAACAATCTTTAGCAATCTTAGATACAAAATTAAGTAATACAAAGTAAGCCATTAGACTATAAGACTCCTTTTGATAACATATTTGCATAGCTTAGAGCAAATTTTGCACTTTTTAAGTTGACATAACATGAAAGTGTCGACTTTTCTCACTTTTTTCGGCAGAGTATTTTTCAAAATCGGAGCGTGAGATTTTCAGGCCAGATATATACATGCAAATACTACCATTAGAAAGCCAAGAAGCACATCATTTAAATAAATTAGGTTTCAATTGTTTTTTTTTTACATTGGGTAAGCTATGGCTTCTCAAAGCTAATGCTTTCTTCAAAAAACACCATTTTTCTTCGAGGCGGAGATTAAACGCGTTCAAAATTTGGAAGGAAAAAATTCTTTCAGAAACTCAATTTGGACATTTCGAAACAAAGTTACTTCTTTGAGGCAAGATATCATCTTGTGACACTATGCATACCCCGGCTGTCAGTTTATGATAATAGCTGTATTTTTGTACGCTCTACGCGATGGTATTATTTCATAATTCCCGTATGCTTATGGAAGGAATTATGTCAAAAAAATCTGAAAACAGATCAAGAGGGAAAAATCAATATTTTGCTTAATCAGAGCGCATTTCCAGTCTTTCAGATCAAGGAATGGTCTTTTACGATCATTTTCTTCTAATATATGCTGTAGTAAAAAGTTGCAATTTTGGGGTCAAAACCGAGGATAATGCCTAATCGACGATTTTGGATGTGTGGATACAAGGAAAAAAATGAAAAAATCCGTCATTTTGCATCGAAAAAAAAAAAGCATGCTCAAATTGCACCAAAATCATATATAATATAGTTGTTTCCCAATGGATACTATTTCTGGTGTTTTCAGGACACTTTTGATTATGAAAATTAATCAAAAAATGGCACACAAAGCTAAAGTTCTTGCTTTTAAGCTGCAAAAAATATCTATCTGGAGATGATATCACGTCAATATCAATTCTAGTATATGACACGGCTTTACAAAATTAGTATTTTTGAGGCCACAAGTATACATTTCTTCGTAGTAATATGATCAAACAGGTGTGGCTCATCGAGTTTGGAAGCAGAAGAGGATAATTCATGAAGATAATGTTTTGCCGTAATAACCCCTTGTTATTTGTGAATAATTCATAAGTTGCTAATTGCTAGTGATAGAGAGGCTTTATTACCATTGTTGCTTATAATAATACCTATCGCTCCTGCACAATGGCTGTTTCATCAAAAATAAAATAAGTAGGCCATCGCAATTTCGCAGATCATTATAAAATGAACTTTTCTTCAATAAACCAAAAAGACTGTACATCACCATCATTATTTTCAGTTTAGATCTTCTTCTTTTCAAAAGTGACTTTCACCAAATACTATTGATTTTCATCTTTTTGAATGCGAAATCTCAGAACTAAACTCTTTTTTTTTTTTTCCTTTCTTTAAGTGTACGAAATTATTCCCTAAAGTGTACGAATACGTACACATATTCACATAAGTTATGGTAGCCCTTCGTCAATTGGAATTTTACTCAGGTATTGGAGGAATGGTAAGAGCTTTACTCTTTTCTTCATGTCTATAAATTTACCTGTCGTTTTTATGATAGCATTATGCTGCGAAACTCGCTGATTGGGACGTAGAGATTATAAAAGCATTCGATATCAATACAGTAGCCAACGAAGTATAAAAAGAAATAGCCAAAGCGATGTAGCACCGTGGATACTTAATGACAGATTCCGTTTAGATTTATAGGCATAATTTCGATCCTAAATCTGTGGGACAAAATTTGATTGAAACACTTTCTACTACGCATTATGATACTATTGCTGCTGATATCTGGACCATGTCACCACCTTGTCAACCTTATACACGTATCGGTCTTCAACAAGGCAGTGTCGATGCTCGCGCTAAAAGCTTCCTGCATCTACTTGAGGTATTGGGAGAAATGAAACAAAAGCCCAAATATATCCTGGTTGAAAATGTGAAAGGATTTGAGGTATTTTAAAAAGAATTTGCTCTGTGATGATGCCGTTGTTGCTGACAGAATTTACTAGGAATCTGATTCTAGAGATATGCTTATAAACAAACTGACTCACTGCGATTACACATTTCAAGAGTTTTTGCTGACACCATTACAACTGGGAATACCCAACTCAAGAATGAGGTATTATTTATTAGCAAAGCTAAAGCCATTGGGATTTGCAAAGCCTGTTACTGGTACAATCATCGGATACATTCCTCTTTCAACGCTTATGTCGACAGAATTTACAGATACAAGGGGTATATCTGACGAAGAAAATTTAGTTGATGAATCAGTGAATCCAGTTGATCCACTATCCAAGTACCTGGAACTTGACAGCTATTATGAAGAATATCTTGTCCCTGATAAGGTGCTTGCAAAGAATAGCCATGTATTTGATATTGTGAAGCCTGATGGACACCGTAGCTGTTGTTTCACAAAAGGCTACTTTCACTATGCCCAAGGAACCGGATCAATTCTTCAAATGAACCCAGATATTGATGTAAGCTTAGTGACATTTGCTTGTAGATGCAACACTGACACTGGAGTATAGACTGCAGAAATTTTCTCAAAAGCAATGGCATACAAAGACGTTGATGAAGCGAAGCAGTTGGAGTTATTACGCACCTTAAAGTTGAGATATTTCAGCCCAAGAGAAGTGTCTAATCTTATGGGCTTCCCTCAGGATTTTTCCTTTCCAGAAACTAGCACTATCAAACAAAAGTATAGGACTCTGGGTAATAGTATCAATGTAAGATTGGTATCAGAGTTGATGCGTTATTTGATGAAAGAAGGAAGTGCCCCTTTGTAAATAATAAAATTAGAAATATCAATTAGAAATATCTCGACGAGATACAGTTTACATGCTTCCCCTAAATTTGCAATCCATCGTTGGAAAATGGCATGAAGACTAATCATTTGTATCACCAAACATACTTCTCGAGTGTTTGAGATTCAATTCGTGAGCATTCTTCTCTGTATTAAGTGTCCACCAAGCCTTTTTTTTTTTACTTCGCTTTCTTTTTACTTTTTCATTTCATGAGCGAATATATAACCAATAAACCACCAACATTGATAGAAAGAGTGCTCACCTACTTTGGATTTGGAATCACTCCTTACAAAGTTAATTGTTGGTACTGCTGCCAGGATTCTTATATTTTGCCAGGTTCCAAAAACACAGTTGATCAGTGGTATTGCAATCTGTGCGAAAGTACCAACATTAGGGACAAGGTAGGACTCGAAAAAAGATATAAAAATATTGTGCCAATATTCCTACTGTAATAGAATGGGGAAATTGCTGATCCCAAGCCATTTGAGCCACTCAATACTAAAAGTAGATGATAACCCTTGCAACTAAATACGATTACTGATATTTTTTTTTCGTTTCAAGGTGTGCCAGCTTTTCAACGATCAGCTTCGACTATCCAGGTCAAATCAGCAAATACACTCTGTTCTGATTGTGTTGCTAATCAAGAAATCATATATCGCCATCTTGCTGAATACATACCAGATGAAACTGTGGGTACTTAGTTATGGATAATAGAATTCAATTCTCAACCTTATAAACATATAGGACCCCACGTATGAAATTAAATTCAATGATGTAGATGAATACAAATCAAAACTACACCAACGATATAAATTATGCAGGGATTGTCAAGATAAAATTAGAAAACTGAATGAAGATCAACGGGCTTTTATTAGGCAACAAAGATTCACTGCTTCTGTCCTCCAGAGCTCGCTTTCTACTGCACCCAAAAAACCTTCCATATATGTATTCCACTTTAGAGGATTCTTGTGGTATACAGTTCATATATGGACCATCTTTTTTGGAAGCTTCTGTTAGTATGCTCGTGCTATTAATATCCATGTTTTTAACAAATTTATAGGTATCCTGTTTCCTCCCCAAAGTGTCAATATCAACGTGCCTGATATACTGTTGCGCTCATATGATCCAACCAGCTTGCAAGACCTTGTAAAATCAATTGGCTGTATTTCAAGTTTGTGGGATACTTTCATCATGCCGTTGCAATGTATTTTATCAACTATAAGTGATGAATCCTGCTACTGGGCAATGGGCTTTGCTAATCTCTTCATTTTGGCTTTGATGACAATTTTATCTTTCGTTGTTAGAGGGTGGCATCATCTTTTAAAGGATACTACTACCGAAAAACTAATTCACTATCGATTCTATAATGTATGATTTAAATGCAATCACTACATAACTTACCATTCATAGTTTAAGTTAGATCAGTCAGAAATCATTAATTCTGGTGCGGTGTTTGCTATTTGCATTCATCGTATTTATACCTAACAAGAAAGCAGAGATAGGGACACTGGCTATTTATATCATAGTAAGTGAATCAAATTGTTAAGCGAGCAGTGCTGGCTGGTAGCTTATATAGTTTAATTACTTTGCAGCTACTTCTGACATCGTATAACGTTGTCAAGTGCTATATTTGGCCATATGCAAGAATTGGTAAAAACAGCAGATCATTAGAAATAGATGAGGGTGAGAATGAGGACGAGTTTATTGAGGATATGGACATTGTCCCCAATGAATCATCGCCGCCGCAATTACCTTTACAGCAACAGCAGCATTATGAATATCATCAGCAGCACCGACAACAACAACAGTATTATCATTATCATCCACAACAGCAAGTGGACGCCGTTGACTCTATCGTCAATGGTCTCCATCAAATAGCATTCTAATAATCATCATAGACAGTTTTTAGATAATAGTTTCGAATAAATTCGCTTTGTACATTACAGCATTGGATTACATATTCAAGAGAAAAAAAGGGTATGATAGTTATTTATAATACATGATTAAGGTTGAGGATGATTCTACGATTAAGCAGTTTTTTCAAAACCGCGAACAATGTCTTCAAGAGAGCGACCCTTAGTCTCTGGAACTTTGAAATAGGTAAAGACTAAAGCAAGAGCAGCAACACCAGCAAAGATAGCAAATGAGTAGCCCTTGATGCCATCAAAGATAAGAGGAAAGCATTGACCGATCAAAAAGTTCATGGCCCAGTTGACAGCAGTAGCGATGGCGCCAACAGCAGATGAAGCATAGACAGGAGTCAGTTCAGAGGTCATCATCCAAGGAATGGGTCCAACACCAATTGCAAAGGCAACAACATAACCAAAGACAGAGACAATCAAGAGAGCACCAATATTATAAACATAGCCAATAATCAAGAGAACAGAAAAGATACAAGCACCAACTTCAGCAATCATGAGCAAAGGACGGCGACCCATACGATCAATCAAGATTAAGGAGAGGATAGTAGAAGCAAAGTTAACAACAGTAGTGACAATAGCCATGTATTTGGACATTTCCGCATCAAAAGCCATGTTGAAGATGGTAGTAGAGTAGTACATGACAGCATTCATACCAATCAATTGTTGAGTAATGTGAAGAGCAATGACAGTAAGTGCGATACGGCGAATGAGAGGATCAGTAAAGATTTGAATCATGCTCATAGGAGAGCGTGCACCCTCATCTCGAGAGACAACACCATCTTCAAGCTGAGCGTCAAAAGATTTCTTGTCTTCAAAGGATGCAGTATCACCAACAATAGCTTCAGCAGCAGCAGTACCCAACTGTCCTTCAATCATACCAAAGAACTCTTTATCGATGTTGGAATTTGGACGAAGTCTTTGAAGGCTTTCTCTAGCTTCTTCAATGCGATTTATAGAGACAAGATAACGAGGTGATTCAACGCAACCAGCCATCAAGAAGAATTGAGCAATAGCAGGAATAGCAACAATAGCGTAGTTGATTCTCCAGAGAGGAAAAGAAGCAAGAGGAAGACCGATAACAGAGGCGAGTAAGATACCAATAACTATAGCAAATTGGTTGCATGTACCCATAGTACCACGAGCCTTGATAGTAGATACTTCACCAATATATGTAGGAGTAGAGAGAGATCCAAGACCACAAGAGAGACCACACAAGACACGACCGATGATAAACATAGCAGGATTAAGTGAGACACCGATCAATAAAGCTCCAATGATCCAGCCAATGTTGTTAAAGATGATAGTCTTTTTACGACCAAATTTAGTCTGGATAGCACCACCAAAGAGGCCACCGATCAAACCACCCACACAGAAAGAGGCTACAGCAAAACCCCAAAGAGCATTGTTCATTGGAAGGCAATCAGGGAAGGCCTTGCTAGCAACATGAGCAGCGCCATTCTCGCAGGCATGAGTAACTTCACCAGGAACGTTAGCGGAGCCAATTACCCATCCATTACTGAATGACCCAAGACAAGAGATGATTACACAGTAAACCATGTATTTTGGCATTTTGAGATCAACAGAGTCCATTTTGCTTGATAAAATATGATGTGAAGGAGGCGTTTTATTATAAAATCTATAATAGATATAATTTGATACAAAAAAATGGGCAAGGTGTAAATACCACTTCCTTATATATTCGATTTTGATCATGCATTTGTGGTTTTCTACGATATGAACCCTGTTTTCTCTAGAAAACGAACATCTTTCTGAGTTGTTGAACATACGATATTTTGAATGTTTCAGTGGTGGATGACTTCCTTAGTTTTCTAAAAAAAAAAATTGTCGAGCAATTCTCCATCCATGAATAAGAAAGAGGAAAACAGGAAATACTTGTATGAATTGATGTGCGTAAATCGATATGGTTAGTTCCCTTCGAACTTATGTGTATAAATACATCACTAATAGTAAACTACAATTGTGTCTTATGAGATTCAGGGACAACCCTTGATTGGCAAGAAGCGGTTGGTTTCCACGGAACTGACTGGTTAATGATATCCTTATAATTACAGAATGTTTGACTATGCATTCGTTTATCTGAGGAAGCCTATTTACACTCAAATTATAAATGCGTTCATATTAACAAAATGTACATAAAAACGCTGTGGCTGTAAATGAACATAATTTTCATTGAAGCGTCCAAGCATTAGAGCACGATTCGTCACCTCATTTGTTTATATTTATGCTGGGATCAGTTGCTTGGTTTGAATGGAAATATAGGTGGAACTAGCAGCATTTTTGTTATCATTTTATATCCAAAATCAGTAGAAAACGCAATCATTTAGCTTATAGATATATTTCATAATCATATTTTTGGTTTTCTCTATTTTTCTTATTTTGAAATGGTCGCCAATGCCTATTTTATTGTATTAGCGATAGTCATATCTCTGTTAATTCACCACACTGATGCTTACTGGACAGTCAGAGAAAAATATGCTCCAAGAAAAGATGGCACATTTTGGGCCGAATTAACCAAAATTGAATTTAATGGAAATGACTCAAGTGAAATCCAATGTCGAGTGAATACAAATCCCTTTCAAGACAAACGATCCATTATCTATGGAAGGAAATCTAGTTATCATGGCTGTGCTGGCATCGAAAAGGTTTCTCTTCATGGAAATAATCGAATATTGCATTATCTCACTGTATTAGGCTCTAATGAAGTTCTTAATTGTGTGTTAGCCGAAAGGAATTCAGTCTATAAAGAGTATATTTGTGGCAATGCCATTCCAACTGCCCTACCTGTAGGTGAAATACCTGTGTCTAATTCTCTCAGTGCTGCTACCAGTACAAGTAAAGGAAAGATAACTGTTAGCACAACTACAATAACGTATGTACCTTCTTTCACCAATGGTGTTGCCTGTGTTATTGGCTATCTAGGAAGAAGAAATGGTGGTGGTCCAACTGGTGCTTGCTGTAGTCATAGTGATGATTGCCTTGATACATGTGTTCAGGGAGTCTGTGGCATCACACCTTAGTTGTAAATGAATAAATGATCACACGGCGAATTACTACAACTGTACCTGAATAAATTATTGCCTGATTTTTGGCAAAACGAAAACAGTAAAAAAATAGAAAAGACAATCTATAGGAAAATAACTGTGTATTATTTATTATTTCTGCTTCACTTGCCAAGCTGCATTTAACTTCAAACTATTCCTTGCTAAGTATATCTTGAACTATAGCAAGACTTGCAGTTTGGAGATTGAAAATGAAACATCGTACCATCGTTCCTCTAAATATGTTGATCAAGGAAAAGTCAAGTTTTCTGGAGAAAACAGGGTTCATATCGTAGAAAACCACAAATGCATGATCAAAATCGAATATATAAGGAAGTGGTATTTACACCTTGCCCATTTTTTTGTATCAAATTATATCTATTATAGATTTTATAATAAAACGCCTCCTTCACATCATATTTTATCAAGCAAAATGGACTCTGTTGATCTCAAAATGCCAAAATACATGGTTTACTGTGTAATCATCTCTTGTCTTGGGTCATTCAGTAATGGATGGGTAATTGGCTCCGCTAACGTTCCTGGTGAAGTTACTCATGCCTGCGAGAATGGCGCTGCTCATGTTGCTAGCAAGGCCTTCCCTGATTGCCTTCCAATGAACAATGCTCTTTGGGGTTTTGCTGTAGCCTCTTTCTGTGTGGGTGGTTTGATCGGTGGCCTCTTTGGTGGTGCTATCCAGACTAAATTTGGTCGTAAAAAGACTATCATCTTTAACAACATTGGCTGGATCATTGGAGCTTTATTGATCGGTGTCTCACTTAATCCTGCTATGTTTATCATCGGTCGTGTCTTGTGTGGTCTCTCTTGTGGTCTTGGATCTCTCTCTACTCCTACATATATTGGTGAAGTATCTACTATCAAGGCTCGTGGTACTATGGGTACATGCAACCAATTTGCTATAGTTATTGGTATCTTACTCGCCTCTGTTATCGGTCTTCCTCTTGCTTCTGTTCCTCTCTGGAGAATCAACTACGCTATTGTTGCTATTCCTGCTATTGCTCAATTCTTCTTGATGGCTGGTTGCGTTGAATCACCTCGTTATCTTGTCTCTATAAATCGCATTGAAGAAGCTAGAGAAAGCCTTCAAAGACTTCGTCCAAATTCCAACATCGATAAAGAGTTCTTTGGTATGATTGAAGGACAGTTGGGTACTGCTGCTGCTGAAGCTATTGTTGGTGATACTGCATCCTTTGAAGACAAGAAATCTTTTGACGCTCAGCTTGAAGATGGTGTTGTCTCTCGAGATGAGGGTGCACGCTCTCCTATGAGCATGATTCAAATCTTTACTGATCCTCTCATTCGCCGTATCGCACTTACTGTCATTGCTCTTCACATTACTCAACAATTGATTGGTATGAATGCTGTCATGTACTACTCTACTACCATCTTCAACATGGCTTTTGATGCGGAAATGTCCAAATACATGGCTATTGTCACTACTGTTGTTAACTTTGCTTCTACTATCCTCTCCTTAATCTTGATTGATCGTATGGGTCGCCGTCCTTTGCTCATGATTGCTGAAGTTGGTGCTTGTATCTTTTCTGTTCTCTTGATTATTGGCTATGTTTATAATATTGGTGCTCTCTTGATTGTCTCTGTCTTTGGTTATGTTGTTGCCTTTGCAATTGGTGTTGGACCCATTCCTTGGATGATGACCTCTGAACTGACTCCTGTCTATGCTTCATCTGCTGTTGGCGCCATCGCTACTGCTGTCAACTGGGCCATGAACTTTTTGATCGGTCAATGCTTTCCTCTTATCTTTGATGGCATCAAGGGCTACTCATTTGCTATCTTTGCTGGTGTTGCTGCTCTTGCTTTAGTCTTTACCTATTTCAAAGTTCCAGAGACTAAGGGTCGCTCTCTTGAAGACATTGTTCGCGGTTTTGAGAAAACTGTTTAAATTTTTCATTTTAACAATACCCACATAATCATATTAAATCTTGAAAAAAAACTTGTACATTAAGAATAAATCGAATATACACCTTATTTGCATTTTCTTTTTTATCTTACTTTAACCTGTTGAAAACGCTACTAGATACGTTCACATATCAAGAAGTTGGGTGCTCAATCTTTAAAAAAGGTACGTCATAGAGTTTGAATTACTTCACAATTTTAAATCAACAATGATTACATTATATCTGATACATTTGTCAAGTACAGGCAACGTTTGAATGTAATTTTTTTAACTATTATTTATATTTAAAAAACGAGATACAATATAATATATTTTGTCTCTTATCTTGTCGCACATTTTCAAAACGATTCAGAGTTAGTTTAAAGATCCATAGTAAATAAACGGTTAAATAAATTAGGCAATAGCAAAGAAAATTGTATGTGTTCGCTGATGTTTATCAGCTGTTCCTTATATGTTGATCTAACTTTCATTAGACGTATGTGAATAGCTAACATGTACCCTTTAATCTATGACGATTTACTGGTTTACAAGACGCTTTATGATCAAGATGAAAGGTTCAGGGAGATGATGAACAATAGTTTGGCTTGCAGAAGATATACTGTAAATATATTTATAAAATGGTCCGCTTGATTTGATGTTAAACCGAGGTTAAATTATGAGTTGGATTTTGACATAATTGTTGCGGTTAAGTTTAAGTTTCTTTCAATCTGAAGAGCAAGTAATAGGTTTATGGACTAATTTGCTAAACCAGATTGATCTAATAGTAGTGAGCACCAGATTCATAGTTGTCCAACTTTGAAAAGTAAACAAAACAAACAAGAAAGGAAAGTAAAAATAGAGAATTTACAGTGATTTGGTACTAAAATGTATATGCAAATCAACGGATCTAACAGATATTTTTTATTTAAAAAAATATATAGTAATCGAAATAGATGAAGGAATCAAAAGTAACAGTAAAATGTCAAGGTGAATGTTAAATATCTTTTGTTTTGATTTTTCAATTATCCGTTATACAGTATATTGAAGACGTCCTATTCTTTAATGTAGTAAAAATTTGTATGATTGTTAATAAATATATGAGTCAATGATTCAAGATGGAACGTTATAGTGAGAGAAAAAGAAATGTTTTGATTTATGGACCGAATGTAACCATGCTGTTATCATGTTCCACTTCATATGAGGTTAAAATATGGTTTGGCATTGACAGGTTGAATATAAAAATAGAGTTGCAGCATAACAACAGATTGATAATTTTAATTTAAAGCAAATAATAACAAAAAAAAATACGTTTTGGCAAAAAGCGAAAAAAGATGATTCTATCCGGGTTCGAACCGAAGACCTTCGCCGTGTAAAGGCGACGCGATAACCAACTACGCCACAGAACCACTCTACTGTGTGCTACGAGTGTAAATTTATTTTGTAATGCTGGTTAATTATTTGCACGTGATCTAAGTTTAAACCTATGGAAATCATGTTCCTGAATCTGAAGTTGAATACTGAGAACGTCTTATGTTAGATATATATATGGAATTATGCCTCATACTTGAAATAAATCGAACTTTCTTACGTTTAAAATTCTGTCATATATAATTATTTGCTATTCTATCGCTGAGATACTATACCATCCTATTTATTCGACAAAATATCCACTTAAACAACAGCAAAACAGTCTAATTAGTCTCGGCATTGACCTGTTTACTGCAAGAACTTTCCAACACATCGCTACAAATTTCACAAACCCGCACCGCAGAGCATCATGTGATACGTGCCGTGGGGCACTTATTATCAAATTACCAAAAAAGGAAGCACGTGACATGAGAAGATACACAAGAAGTAGTCTGTCTAAGAACTCGGTACCTGATCTTCAAATAAACATTGAGCTTTTCTTTCGTAATTTGCTTTTATTAATTGTTGCCCATTCCAATTGAAGAACAGATGAGAAACATACAATAAACCCTCAGGAACAATTACTCAAATCAAATACGAATATCCTTAAATATTCTGTCTCGGCAATTCGATCATAGGAGAACAAATTGCTTTATAAAAAAAAATCAACTCATTTCACAACTTACCAGCACAAACGTATCAACTGGTTGTGAAATTTAATAATTATAATAAACAGACGAATAAATCGAACTTTCTTACGTCTAAATTATGTCTTATTATATGATGTGTCAATTCTAAAAAACCGGATGTCAGTATAATATAAATTCATACCGAATATTAAAAGATCAGATCATAAAATAATATGACATGCCACTTGAGATAATAGATACAATCTACCCTATCTCCTGGACCTCTTATCACTAAAACTGTATCCTCACACTCATCGCTTTCTTCAGTTCATAGAAAGAGTATATATATAAAATAATAAGCAATATTAAGAATATATTTTTATCTCCTTAAAAATACAAGTTATAAAACCTGTTATAGTATTAAAAAAATATCTTGCTTAACCAATTTCTATTACCTAAATCATATCAGACACCAAAGCATTAATAATATTGTATTTGAGATTGCTGCTACGATTGCAAGAGGAATTTGTAATGTAGCTATAATCACGGGCTTCGAATTGAAATTTGTTGTGATTCTTTAAACAGCGGACTGATGAATTAAGATAATTAGAGATTATCCATGTTGGAATAAGCTGAGTCGCCGACTTGAGTCCTCAGCTTTATGCGGACTTGAAAACAAATAAATTTAATATTGTTGAAGCACTAGCAGAAAATGCGCAGAAAATGCTCAGCAAATGCGTAGAAAATGCTCAGCAAATGCGCACCAAATTGAGATTATGTTAAGAACAACATGCAATTGCGCATAGTATAAATAAGCTTGTTGAATGATTTATTTCGATTTCTCTTTATTTCTTATTTCATTTTTATCATCAATTCAACCCAAATAAAAAATGCCAGGACGAAGAAGTAATTGATTAAAATAATA
>MU619239.1:72405-126912 GCA_025201805.1 Parasitella parasitica
AATGGTGCAATAAGCATTCATAATATATCAGAAAATCTTGATGAGTTCTTTAATTAAAACAGATACACATGTATCATAAAATATATCATTTCTGCACTAGTTTTTTTCGTTTCCCTCATAGACATTGTCTCAATAAAGTTAAAAAATTTCTTTTACGCATATTCTGATCCAAACTTTATTTATTTTACTGGGAGCGACTTTGAT
The DNA here is from genome assembly GCA_025201805.1 of Parasitella parasitica. Lineage (NCBI taxonomy): Eukaryota > Fungi > Mucoromycota > Mucoromycetes > Mucorales > Mucoraceae > Parasitella > Parasitella parasitica. Next base: position 72,610 of record MU619239.1, read on the forward strand.
CAAAAATAACTCCAGTTATTTGTGATTATTTTCCCAAATAACTCGGGTTATAAGCTAAGTCGCCATATCGGAGGTGGAAACTTTGTCGACTTTTGTCGACTTTTGGCGACTTTGAAAATTTATAATTTCAGTTGTAGTTATTAGATATCAAACCATGATACTTTTTTGGATAACGACAAGCTTTCTTTCGCTCATAATAATTTTAGTATACTCATTCATATTGCTGTGATATTTTATAAAAGCAAATAATATTATACCAACTGGAAGAATGAAATGATAACTTTTTTATTGTCATATTTGTTTGTCGGTTTTGCCTTCTTATTAACTGGAGGTTGAATCTTATCTCCACAATTCCAATATAGACACTGACATTCATGGAATTGTAGAAAGACTTTTAGAAATCAGGACCAGAACAATCCTGGCTTCCTTTTTCAATCATTAGTAAAGACCCTGCGTACTTTTTGATATAATCGCTTGTAGTCACTTTATTTAATCGACTTTGAAAATAATAATCGTTATTCATATCGGAAAACTACGAATTAACCCCAAAAAGCCACGTAATAAGTGAGGATCATTTGAGAAACATTTATAGTATTATAGGGATATTGCGATATGAGTCCAATGAATGTTGCCATTCCAATTGAGCCATCCCACCGTCCGCATTAAATTGAAGTACTCAATAAATAACAATGTTTTCCAAAAATAGCCCGTTGTAGGCGTAGGCCAGTGTATCTGGAGAATATAATAGGTGAATCAGATACGCACATTTTCTCACCAAATTTATAGTAGACTAGTCCGGCAAAATCACAAGTGATTAGTGATCAGTATCGGTACCAAACGCAAAAAAAAAAAATTATTGCAGGTCGACATTTGTATAGATTGAGACCCTCATCCTCACCTCATGTTAATCGCCATAAACTAATTTGCTTTCACGAATGTATTAGACTTGATTTTCAAGACGCTGTTTTGTCAAAAGGTAAGTTTTATTATATTGTTTTCCATCTACGCAACACGACGAGCGTTATTGCTCTTATCTACTTGAAATCCTTCTATGCTATCGTCATCATCATTATTGGACTCATCGTTCAACAAGTTGTCAAATTCGAATGCATCTTCTTCGGTAGGTTTCGAATAATTCAATTGTGCTGTACTCAACATGTACTTTTTAACAATGAAAGCTGTACTAGCTATGCTGGCAATCATAAATAGAGAAACAATACCATAGACAACGTAAGCTTTATTCGGCTTGGGTTCTTCTTGCTGGTCCAAAAATAATTGATTTTTTTGCTGATCATCTTGATCTGATTCAAAATCGTCCACGCCAATATTTGGTCCATCGCTTTCTTGATCGTTTTGCATTGGTTTTGGTTCATAGCCCTCCAATAGTTCTCCCCACAACGTCAATTTCCAGTCAATGAATTTGCCTGTGTTTTCGGGGTGTTTGCCGTCTACTATACGCAAGGTCCACTCACCAACCGGGTCTTCTTCCCAGTGCTTTACAGTCATGAATGTCCAATCCTTTAAACCTTCAGTACTCTTGTCAAACTGGCGGGGTGACCCTAATTGGCTAACGATGCCATGAGGGCTTTCTAACAATATTTCCAAATCACCACGTCTTTCATGCTCAATATTCACAGTGGCCGTAACATGTTCTAGTCGACCTAGTCCCACATCATCCAACATATCTTTTGTCACTGATAATGAAGTTGTAAATGCTTTTTCTTTTTCAATAGTGCCGTTAAAGGAAGTAGCTGGTGTTAAATCAGGAATGTCCTGCTTCTCATTGTCAGGATTAATAATAGACAAGACTTCCAGACTGGTCTGTGCACGTACAGTCTCAAATTTCTTGGCTAATTCTACAATACGATACGCATCTAAAACGCCATAGCCAAATTTGTGATTAAACATACGCCCAGAGGGGAGCTTGGACCAGTCATCATCATGTAACGATATAGGCACAGCTGATTGTACGCACAAATGTTGCAAATCACGCCATGTCAAATCTGGTCGTACAGATAAAACCAACGCAAACACGCCTGCTGCCAATGGCGCAGCAGCAGACGTACCACCATGTCGATCAGAGCAACTAGTATCACCCACGTCTGTCGTGTACTATCATTGTATCATAAATATAAGCAACATTGACGAGAGAGTTTCTGTCACTTACAATATAGCCACCACTTCCACTGGAATAAGTTACAACTAATTGTGCCGCACATTTTTCAGAATAATAAGGATGATTGCCCTGCTTGTCAATTGCACCCACAGTAATAGTGTACAAACTATTCGTATAGCCATCAAAATTGCAGTTATCATCGTGAGTGCCTCCATTTCCTGAAGCAAAAACAAAAATGGAACCAGTGCCGTTTCTGCCTTTATAAATACCATTCTTGATAGCGTCTAGAATAATGCCTTGAGGTGCCTCGGCGACCTCACCTGAGTCTGCTGGCCCCCAAGAACAGCTATATATCGAATTTTCCTGATACGCATAATTGAGTGCAGCTGCTTCATCTGCTTCTGTGATGTCGCCTGACAAGATACGGATACCAGCCACCTTGGCGTCATAGGCAACGCCAATGCCACACACATCATTTTTGACAGCTGCAATTTCACCGGCACATCGAGTCCCATGTGTATCATCGTTTAACCTCGGTCTAGGTTCGTCAGTATGATCGTTAAAGTCATATGACCCTTTTGCAAACTACAGTTTTGCTCTAAATGAGTTTCGAATGCAACTCACAGAAATACGCATACTAACGTAATTATCCTGCAGATCCGGATGGTTCATTTCTAACCCATCATCTAAGATGGCCACTACCACATTTTTGCCTGTGATTCCTTGACTCCATACGCCTGTTACATTCACATCATGGCCCCGCTCTTCTCTATTAATCTATGCATAACACAAATAAATACAGAAAATCAGAAGAATATTTAATTTATACATTACTAGATGCCATTGACGGTCAAAACCAGGGTCTTTTATCGACAGAGCGTCCTTCACAAGCTGGAATCCGTTGGGATCATCAAGTGAAGGTAATGGTATAGTTTCACCGTTCAATCTGTATTCGTCATTCTTGTTTTCGATAACAGGCGGTGGGGCTCGTTTGTGTAGGCGTTTAGGTATTTGAGGTTGAACATCAACCACCATGGAATCAAAACTTCGTTTAAGCTTTTTATAGTGCTGTAGCACGTCTTTGCTATCTTTTGATATACTCATCCAATAATACTGACTTAGTTCGCCCACTTGGCCTTCTATTTGGCCACCCATTTCATGGGCTATTAGGTCTGCTGAAATTCTGTCGTTGGGTTTCAGGGTATGAACTGTATAGTAGGAGCGTTTGCTGTAATCTCTCTTGTCGATTGCCCATGTGGAATGGAACAGTAATACAGCAAAGGTCAAAAGCAAAGTTCTTTTCATCTGTTATAACATGTACAGTAGAGAAGGAAAAGAGCAAGAACGGTTACATCCAAGGTATTCTTGAAATGCAGCTTGAGAATTTGTTTAGGGTGTCTGTATCACGTTTGCAAGAGCATCTTTACTAGCTGTTAAATACGCTCATAGTAGTTGCATAGCGACTAATTCTATACATCAAGAAAAATCAAAGCAGCTTGAACTTTTACACGCATCATTTATATGTGCAGTTGGCTCTTTCCTCTCTCTCTTTCTCACTCTTCATTTCTGAAAAAAATGATACTCTATTCATGGTCTTGCAAGCGTTTGACATGCATGTCTATATTTTGCATATTTCAGATTTCAGATGTCATTGCAACAACAGCAGTAACCGATGCATATCGAAGCTGGTTGTTTTTTGGTTTGAAAGCTGATTCATTGCTATTGATACTAAAATCCAAAAAGGTGCAGCACAAGTGACTTGAAAGCGACTGAAAGACGCGCTCAAATAGCAAACGCGATTCAACTAATTCTTTTTGCATCTCTTCAATTTGACAACATTTATATTATGAGTCTCTGGGCAGATAAATATAAGCCAAAGACTTTGGATCAACTCTCATACCACAAGGATTTATCCACACATTTGAAAAAAATGGTAAATCACTAGCCAGTTTTTTTCGGCCAGAAACATTAAATACAACAACTTACAATAGGCGAACTCTGACAATTTCCCTCATATGCTTTTCTATGGTCCCTCTGGTGCTGGCAAAAAAACTCGTCTAACTGCTGTTTTAAGAGAAATCTATGGCCCTTCAGTTGACAAGGTACAGCTGGTTGCTACTCCATTTGGATTGTGTATTTATCTTTGTTTGATAGCTTAAAGTCGAGCAACGTCAATTTGTCACAACTTCAAACCGTAAAATGCTTTTCACTGTCGTATCTAGCAACTTTCATTTGGAACTTAATCCTAGGTAAGTTTGGTCAATCCTTTCTGGGATCTTGGATCTGATTATTTGACCAGCGATTTGGGCATTTATGATCGTGTTATTGTTCAAGACATCATCAAGGGTATCGCTCAAACGCAACAAATCGATTCCAATGCCAAGCATCAATTCAAGGGTAAAAGAGAAAACAGAGCGTTTTCGGCACAGGCAGATCCTCATATCATTGACTTATAGTTGTTATTATTGATCAAGCGGATGAATTGACCAGAGAAGCGCAAGCAGCACTTCGTCGTACCATGGAAAAATATACTTCATCAATGAGACTGATTCTGTGCTGCAACAGTCTTAGTAAAATCATTGCGCCTGTTCGATCTCGTTGTTTATTGATGCGTGTGGGTAGACCTGAAACCACTGAAATCGTGCGTGTATTGAATGACGTTGCTCACAAAGAAGGATTTGCGTTATCGAAAGAGTTGGCTGTGAATATTGCTGAGCACGCAGAAAGGAATATGCGTGCTGCTTTATTATCACTGGAAAGCACAGTAGTTCGACAGTAAGTGTTGTTTAAACGGGTAAATCCGAATGTTGCTGACATTTCGATACTCAAAAGTTCTGATCTGAGAGCGATCAGTCGACCCGACGATTTGGATTGGGAAAAAGCAATTGCAGTAGTAGCAGATGCAATTATCAAGGAACAATCAGCGAATAAATTGCTTCAGATTCGTACGCAACTTTACGATATCATCACAAAATGCATCCAACCTTCTATTATTTTGAAGAAATTAACCTTTTATTTATTGGAAAAGGTGCCTGAATCAATCAAGATCAAAATCATCGAGCAAGCCGCTTTTCACGTAATAATTTCTGCACTTTTTATAAATATAATACTTACATTTGCATAGGAACATCGCTTGCATATTGGTAGAAAAGACATTTTTCATTTAGAGGCATTTGTTGCCAATGTGATGAATATTTATAAAAGGTAAATTATGAGGGTTTATTTCAACTAATTCTGGATCATTAAACGCTGTTGATAGGCATTTAAATAATATGTGATTTGAGTAGTATTAGGCAATAAAACATGTATATTTCACACTCTTTCGGCAAGATAATTTATCAAGTACTGGATGTTGCCATATTCCATATCACGAACAAACATACAAAATTTGCTGTATAATGGGAGATTGTCCAAGGCACATTATGTCTTTTGAAAATCAATAAGCTAAAATAAGAATTAAGGAGAAATACACTAAACTATCAAAGGAACCAATGAAAACGGGAAATCATTTGATGAATTGTTAAAGTGTTTTAGAATGGCCTTGTTCTACCTGAAAAAGGCCTTGAATCTTCATCATCGTCATCATCATCTTCGTTCATTTCATCATAACCAGCAAAATTCAACTCTTCGTCGACAACAGCTGTCATTTTGGAGTAACGAGTTTTACCCATGAAGACGTAATAACATGTAATTACATGGGCAAAATAAAGCTAAGAAAAGGCTCTCAGTTTTCTCTCCAAGAAATCAGATTCTTGGTATACTTACATGAATAAATCGAACTAGACATAAAATAACAATACTAACAATGCTTTCAGCCCTGAATGAATCATCGTGCTGTTGCTTTTGTTCAGGATCATTTTCTAGTTCTGGTAAACTATGGTCGGTATATATAAACCATTGTACACTAAACACAATAGTGGTGATGGTGCTAACGATAAAATCAACCCAATATAGCAAGGTAAACCATCGAATAAAGTTGAATTTATCCTGTATAAAAAATGAGTAAGCGAAAGTTTTTTTGTCCGTTGTAGATGATTTTACTCTGCTGAGACTATAGAGTCCAAAACCGAATACAAATAATGCCAAGAGCGAATAAACATGGACACAAACGACAAATATATTACTGTAGTCGAGCGAGATTAATCCATAAAATCCAGATAACTTATTCAGCTGTACGAGGTTGAGAATGTGAGTTAATCAAGAGTTTTTGCTCTACAAAGAATTGTATATCTTCTTACAAGTCCAATTATCGTTATTAAATAAACACCTAATTCAATTTCATTATAACTGATGGTCAAAATACATTTTCTATAAGAGTTTTTCGTTACCTGTCTTCAAGGGAATGAAGAAGCAGCAATTTCTGGATTGTGAAAATATAGCCATACTTTATTTAAGCCTATTTTTCTTGGAAAACAAAATACAAAGGAGAATACTAAAAAGTGCTCAAAGAAAAAGGTTGTGAATTGTGCTCGGGAGAACCGGCTGTCTGGATCCAGTGCAAGTGTGTATTGCCATTCTTCCCTTTAAATCGTCACATTTGCCTCTTCTTCACCCTCTTCTTACAGCAAGAAACAGTATACAACAGCTTTTCAATAGAAAAATCCTTTTTTTCTTTACCTCTGTATTGCTCTTTTCCCCTGTCAAATTCATGTTCAAATACCTTACAAACCGATGCAAAGAATTAGAGAAGCAGCAAGAGTGTTTCAACACAATATCAATAGAAGAAACAAGTTTTCCGACAGCCAGCAGCTCGTCTATTATAATAGACACCACCACATCTCGCAGAGACTGTCCTTTACTCGATTTACCCACCGAATTACTTCATCGCATCTTCATATATGCACAGAATCCAGTACTAGTTATTACTTGCAGTCGATTTTGGAGCTTAGGACAATTAGCTATACTTCGAGCAGACTATTTAATGCATCGCTATGGTCCGACGGGTGTACTAGGCGAGACATCCATGCGGCGACACATTGTGTCACTCCCTACGATCTATCAATTACTGAAACTAGGCTGTGATCCTACTGCCGATGATAGCTGGTTATTTATCAAGGGGTGTGAGCTAGGACAGGTCGATCTATGTAGAAAAATTTTACAAATGGACCATTGTAATGTAGCGCATATGCTTAATTTAGCGGCTATGCAAGGCTCCATTGGCGTAGTCGATCTATTAGCCACAGAATTTGGTGCTAACGTACATCACGATACTGTTTTAGTGTTGGCCTGCCGAGAAAATCAAGTAGAATTGGTTAAATATTTGGTTGAAACTTTCAAAATTTCTGTTCATGCTCATAGTGAACGTCAACTGAGGAACGCATGCTTGCGCGGATCTGTAGAGCTTGTGGCATTCTTGCTACAGGGAGCGGATGTACACGCTTATAACGATACTGCTATACAGAATGCAGTGTATAAAGGGCTCAGTAGTATAGTTGTATTACTGTTGGAAGCTGGAGCTCATGCCGATGTCAACGATAATGTTTGTATAAAGCACGCTATCAAGAAAAATGATTTACGCATGGTCAAATGCTTGGTCGAGAAAGGTGGGGTTGACCCAAGATGTAATCACGATTGGCCTTTAAAAGAAGTCTGTCGAAGAGGGCTGGATGACATACTTTTATATCTAATTCCAATAGTGCATACTGGTATTGACATTGGAGATGGTGTTTTATTAGAATTGGCACTAGTGCACGATCAATTGGATACGTTGAAAGTGCTACTAAGTAACGGCGCAAATCTCAATTGTGATGGTGTTGTTCGAGGATTGACATACATAGTCAATCCCCAGAAGAAATATAAGCACAAGGACAAGATGATCCAGTATTTGCTGGATGCAGGGCTCAGATTAAACCGACAAACTGATGGTGTATTTGTGATGCCAGAGAACAAAATAACATCATACATTTGATTTTGTAAATATTGTATGTGCATGTATATATTTTATGTTCTTTATACCATATTTTTGTTATTTTTATTCGTATTGCGTTCTTGTTCTTCATATTTTTCGCTTTTCAAAGCAAGAAGAGGAATATTTTCCCAAGGACCAGTTTATTTTTTATACAATCTACTTAATATTAATGTGTAAACTTGATAATATCCTGCCCTTTATAAATGTTGATAAGAATATATAGCGTTTGCGCGAATGTTCAATATGAACCTCGTGCCATAACAATAGAGTTGGGTTTCTATAGAATAAAAGAAAACTTTAGCGTAGAATAATGTCGATCTTGAAAGTTTTAAATAGTTTTCTCTCAAAGTTTACAACTATAATTCTTTTTTTGTGTACCTAATTAATTACTCGGTCCAGGGTTCCAGAGAGCCAACGAGTGTCATAATCTTAATCCTTGGCCTTACTATCATTCGTGGTCAAAAATGCCTTCAAGAGCGAGGTATGGTTACCGAGGTCTAGATTAGTGCATCAAATTCGTTATCGTTATGCAAGTGTGTTTCTATATGTACATGAAATAATATTTTGTATAGCCAATTTCTTTTCTATTTATTGTTACTTGATCTTAAAACATCATTCTGTTTTTAGTCTAAACTGTTTCACCTAATGAAATGTGGCTCCACCTCCTCTTATTTTGGGTTATTAAGGTTCAGGCAAGCGTTTTAATTGTGAATATATATAACGCAAGTAATATATTCTACAAAAATGACATGCTATTATATAATATTATTAGCAGGACTTTTAACGATCAGAGTTTGGATTTTTCTATAAAGAAAAATGCTAAAGCAATAATTTTTTTGTTTTCCTTTTACATATTGTATCGACAAAAGAAAATCAAAAGCCTGGTAATTGATAAAATGATTACTGAATGAATTAGAAAAAATGTGAGAAATAATGACTTATATATTGCAAAAAGCTAAAATTAATTTGTATACAATCTTTTATTTTATGAGAATGTATAGAATTAAACGCTAGAGTTTTTACTTTAAGAAAAAAAAAAGATGCCTATGTGTTGAAATAATGATAATAAATGAAAATGCATTGTAGTATAGCGATTAGTTTGGGAGAAGGGTTGTATTTTTTACTTGGTTCTGCTTTTATAAACGATTTCTTGAAAAAGATTCATGTGCAGTGGAAATTTGCTGACGGAAAGCATGAATCTGAGATGTTGTGCAGTTGCTAATGACAGCTGTGGGTGACACATTTCGTAAAGGCGGTAATTTGATAGGAAATGAAACTGAGCATGTGGGTGAGGTAGTGATACGAGTCATTAAGATGGGTTCTCTCACCACTGGCTCTGTGCAGAATTTACCAAAACCTTGGAGAGCTTCAAATTCATCGGGCGTAATATCAATACCATCAGCCTTGAAACGAGATTGTGATGAAGATGATATATTATCATGGAATTCTTCATCAGCCTCTTCATCAGAAGTCGTATCAGATGAATTAGAAGAAGGTGTATTGTAGCTATGACATAGTTCTTGAATAGGAGTCGAAAGATCAATGTAGGACAGACGTCTTCTCAACGTGGTGAGTGCGGTTTCACTGTGCATGGAATTTTTGCGTGATTGAGATTGATGTTGAGGGCGCTGAAAATAGTCAGTGGGTGTTACAGACGAGGAGAGATTTTTTAGAAGCTGCGCAGTACAATTGAAATCTGAGGGAAGAACAGGCATTGTCATCGTATGTGATTTGTGAGATGAGGTTGGAGAAACAGGAGTATCATAATACATTGGACTCCATTCACTTTCATTTTGATGTTGGAATAAAGGGCTAGTAGATTGTTTATATGCGTTAAGGCCCTTATTGTGCTTGGCAAAATCTTTATCATAGCTGCGAGATGTTGATTGTTGCTGATGATGATTGTAGAAGTTTAAAAACTTCTCATCATTTGCCAAGTGATGATGATTTCCCATCATAATAGTGCTCGTTGAAGGAGAGCTTGGTAATGAAGGCACATGCATCATACCTGGATCCTCAGCAATAGACATTGGTGAAAGATTTCCTTCAGACGAATCGCAAGAGTCCTTCTTTTTTGAACGATTATGGGTATGCGTATGTTGCATCATATTATCAAATCTACTAAACATTCGGTCACAATTAGGCACAACACATTTGAAGGGTTTCTGTTAAAAAATAGACGTAAGTTGACTTGTCATTTAACTGCAATTACTAACGTTTACCTCTCCTGTATGTTTTCTGGCATGTCTAGCCAAGTGCTCGCTTCTAGTAAAGACCATATCACAATTGCCAAATCCTGTACATTTGAACAATTTAGGTTCAGATTTACGCCCTGATGTTCTTTTCTTTTGTGGCATGATGCTTTTAGAGCTTGATGTTGAGATGGCTGATGTATTAAAAGAAGACAATTTGAATGAATTGAATATTAATTAAATATTAAATACAAAATTATTGTTGGTATTTTCAATGAACAAACTGTCAGAAGAAAAAAAACTAAAAAATAAGGGAGATAATAAATCGAAAAAAACTAAGGGAAAGGGATGTTGCTCCTACAATTTATTCCATTTCTTTGAATTTTTTTTTTTTTTACTGGGACTATGTTTTAATTTTAGTTTTTTCCTTCACTACTTTCCCTACAGAATGACACCGTCATGCAATCGCACTGCTTGTCCAGGGCACAATCTAAAAAAAAATTTATTTCAATCACCTTTTCAAGACTTTTTTTTCTTTCTCAAAATGTCTCAGAAAAGAAGAGAAAGGATCTAAGTTTCAAGGGCGGTTCAATCGAATAAATTATCTCATGCTTATCCAAATATCTCTTTTCGTGTGTTTTTATTTTTTGGTTAGAATATTTACAGCGCCAGAGTATCTGTGAATCAAAAAAAAGATGTTCATTAATCAGCCTCCTTTTTCATTGTACCTTTGTACACCCTACCGTGCGTTTTGACCATATCGTTGCGATGTGATACAGATAGCATCAGCACCCAATGAGCCTATCTGAGACCCAAATCGTGCCTATATTTTTATGAAATCGTCAAAACAACCTCCCAATTTCAGGTACACACCAGTGTATAACTCCGCTTATAACTCCGACATCAAACGGTTTACTGACTTACTAATAAATCCTGATTATTTCTAATACATTCAATTCCATGAGGCTCTTTATATGACCATCGATAAACACGGCCATTTTCTGTACTGTAATCAGTATTCATACACATCAAATTATCGAATCATTTTGGGGTCTAACCTCGTTCTGACAAAGGCTCTCCTATCCAAATTGCATCATCTTTTTCCATCAAAATCGATTGACCTAAATGCCCTGCGTTTGTACGACCTTCTATCAAACTAATCATTCCATGTTCCATATCAAAGTTTGGTAGTGGTGTGTCCTTTTGGGTTTTAGCAGCATGAATTTGTGGTTGCATAAAAGCCCAGTTATATAATCTAACAGTTCCCCCCTGCCAAAATGTTTGTAATTTTGATTTAGTTTCCTAATTTTTTTTAAAAAAAGTGAGAGATTAGGATGCATAGCATTACTGCAAAGATGCTTATACCTACTTCAGATGGACTGGATATTGCTAAAAGGTCTTGTTTTTCATTAGAAGCCAGTATTCTATACAAGTAATTGAGTTTTTCTTTTTCCCCCTTTCCAATTCACCCCATTTAGTCTCAGGTGAAACTGCTCTTTTCTTTTTGAGCCTTACTTTCCATATTGTTGAAACTCTTTGGTGCCACTTATGATCCACTTTAATTTAAAAGTTGAGGTATCAAAGGCATAAACTCGACCAACCCGTTGCTTTCGATCCACGGAATATCCAGGAGCGCTTATTAGCAACGTATCTTGCATAATCAATATGGATTCACCAAAATGATCATATGCATTAACATTTGGATTCTCAATTACAATATGGGGCTGTGCTAATTTGATTTCGTTATTGAGGTAAATAAAAACTTTCCCTGCCTAAGTATGTATGTGTTGTGAGTTTTTCTTTTCTATTTTGAGAAAAGGCTAGGCAAATGAGGCCAAGAACTTACCTGAGGTCGGCTCTCAACAGGGCACAGAGGACAACCAATCACCAAGTCTTTGAAACCGTCCTGATCCACATCGATCCCGGCCAAAACCGTTCCTAGTAATCGTTGAGAAGGAAATTGAATTCGGGTGGATGACGATTCTGAGAGTCCAGTATGCATTTGTCCAAAATATATGTCAACTCTGTTGTTGGATGGTGCTGCAATGGCTAAATCATCTATTCCATCTTTATTTAGATCCAACACGGCCATAGACCAACCAAATCGGCCATGATGAACATCACCATGCAAAATCGTGTGTGATACATTACGTATGTCCATGTCTGCATTTGTCGTAGAAGGCGACAGATTTCTATTTACAATAAACACCGCTCCTGTTTGTGATTCATCCCTGTAATGGAATGGAGCAGAGATAACAATGTCCATTTGATCAGGCTCGATACTACCGAAATGTCCAGACACTATTTGATGTCCTACTCTTGAAGATGACATTGGCATACTCAATGTAATTTTAGTCATTGATTCTTGGTCATTAGAGAGTGGCAGACATTGCTGCTTGTAGCTGCTATACGATAAGGGCCGTGGATTCGTCTTTTCTTTATCCAGGTTCGGATGGCCAAAAAACGGGCGTTGAATTGTAGCATGCTTCAATGTGTGTGACACAGTAGTGGTAACAAGCGGAAGTAAATCATCCTGATTGGTGTCGTGTATTTGTTTTGTTTTGTTGACAGTGAGTGTCAGTACACCTGTTATAGCGTCATAATCTTGGTGAATCTCGTGTGTGTAGGGCTTTCCTCTGGCATGAAACGGTGATTGAATACCATGATGCAAACAAGCTGTTTTTGCTGTATTAAAAAAGTAACTAGCGCATAGAGTATCTGGATGACTGTGATGCGCACCATGTTCAAAGGCATTGACGAGTTCCGGATAGCAATCTGATACGCTGCCAGCTAAGTCTTCGATACCTATTTTCCACACTAGTTGATTTCTTATTTTCATGAGAAACCAATGTTATACATACCTCCCTGGTAGTAATCATATAATTCTTCCGTTAAGAATGGGCTTTTTGATCCATAGTATCCAAACATCAATTGACCAAACTCAACATCAATTTTGGAAGCAGCAAAAGCAGCCGTCATGCAATATTGAATGTGCGATGCAAGGGGTATTCTCTGGCCAGTAGGATTATAAAGCCGTTTATAAATCTCAATTATATCGTTAACAGGCACCTTCCAAGTTTCGTTCAAGTATGACAGCTTGTTAGAATGTCTCAATGTAAATTCTGCACCGGTGTCAGCGGCAATATGTGATTCTTCTGTGTTCCCATGAAAATCCGATTTTGCCATTGCTACAACAAAATAATCTTGAAGGCCGCTTAAGCTATGCCATTTTACGTCTGCCATGCCATGCGACATAACGGCAAATACAAAAGATATTAACCCCTATGTAATCATTTTTTTTCATATCAGCATGCTGATTTGAACAGTGCATACATATCTACATACCTTGACATGTGTATCCGAGTGGAATTGAGATGCTGGGTATGTTTCTCGGATATAATTAACCGCCGTTTTTATAAATGCTGGCCAATGGGCTGAGAATTTATGCATTAATAGCAGCCTTATGATACCAGCACATTATCAATATTTACCATCTTCTGATTGTTGATTATTCCCCAAGCACTGATATCCCCTATTTATTAAGATATTGAAGTAGTCAATGAAATGATGTTAATATATACAGACCATTTCATTGCTATTATCACATACCAATCTGGAAAAAATGATCCAGCTTGTGTGTAGCTAGCAGAATCAAGCAAGTCTTTCTTGTATACCTGCTGTACTAATGATTTAGGCACAAAGTTTTCCAAAGATCGAAAGGTAACTTCATTATGAACAGCACTAGAAGTAAAATAAGGTCATCAGTAACATAAATAACATCGTTCCGCAACTTGAGATGGACATATTACATTCCACAAGCAGTTATCTTTAATATGAACAAAAAAAGCACAAAACATCGTCTAAGAAAGTACATGAAAGCAAATAGAGATGCTGTGTAAAAAGTAGAGTAGAGAAAAAAAAATAAAAAGTCTGTAAACTTTGATTTTAACTGGATACATCTCGTTTTCTTGACGTTTAGCCATGTATAGAAAAGATCAAACTGTCGACCAATTGATTTATTGATTAAATATTGCCTCCTTTTGATTTTTGTTGTTTGTCATGGTGTAAAGTTTTCTATTTTTTTATCAGATTTTGATTGATCTGACAAGGATTATTGTACTTCAAGTCAGAGCTAATACTCATCTTTTTAAGGTAGACTAGAGTGTGCATCTTCACCCAGAGAAGCATGATTGGTAATTGAAAAAAAACATTTTTTTTATTTAGATTATTCTAATACCCTATCGTATCAAGAATTATTTCGAAGTCTACCCGTTTCCATGCCTATTACATGCCGGCAAAAATTGGATCGAATAATATCAATTTCGACTGTTCGGTTTTACTGCCTGTATCAAGACTTTTATTTAATTGTTGCAGTAAATTAAAAGTGCAACTATTCATATTTTGAATTCTCAATTGTAGTTGATGAGCAAAAGTACCATCACTTACTAGACTTGGCTTCTATACTCTATATTTGCAGCTTTTTCTTTACTAATAAATATATAAATGCCCTTGAAGTGACTATTTATTGCAATAAAAATATTGCATATGACAAGAAACCTCCCCCCCCCACTTTGAAAAAAAAAATTATAAAGCGTTTACCTAGTGATTACCGCTCGAAGGAGTGTCAAGCTAAACATTGAATCTGTTTGCGCTCGCGTTCTTCGCTTCCCATTGATACATTCGCTACTAAAAGTGTCTTCATAACCGTTACATTTTTCGAATGACAGCTAAAATAAGCAAAAATGCTCTGTCTTATGTTCTTTTCGAATCAGGATACGATGCATCCGCATATAACAGCTCATATCAAGCCTACAATAACAGACCACTGGTAAATGTATGCATCAAACACTCAATATAACTTTTTTGCGAAGAAATGAATGAAAGAAGTAGGTAATACTGAGTAATCACCAGTTTTTTCTCGTTTTTTCAACCTTTTTTAGTCAAGTAAAGTGCTCAGAACTATTCTAGATAGTTCCTGGAATTTGTAGATACTATTTGATGTAATTTTCCTAACTTTGATTTGAAAAGTGCAGTTTTTGCAATGGTATATATTAGTCGCAAATATTTTAGTTCAATATAAGATTGCATATACACTATCAAACGCGTAATCTAATAGTCTACAAGCTCACTTGTGTTTAAAGTGTATGCCATTTTGAAAGAAAAAAAAAGTAATCCCTGCCTTTTCATCATTTTGATAACAGCAGAATACAAAAGACGGTTGAGCTGAACGATATGAGTAAGAAACTGTAATAGAATAGGAATGCCAGAATGGTGAGTAAAGCTTTAAAAACAGTGCCAGCTGTCGAAAATAGTTAAATAAGCCTTATAGTGTCGGCTTCTTGTCATTTATGTAACAGAGAATTACTATTTTTTCATAACTCATCATGTGCTTTGAATTAAATCAACATCATTTAAAGCATAAACATGGAGTGCAAAGCTTGAAAGTTGATCGCTACCACGATTATTTTCTTAAATAGCTGACGCGTAAATAATATGATACACGGTACACATTCTGCAATCATAACGATTACAACAATTTTGTATAGAAATAATAGTTTCAGCATCGAGCTGATCGTGAAAACCTGATGCTAAATGACATGCACAAAAAGTATTTGATAGATGTGGATACATGTATCAAGGAGTACTCTGATTATGATAAGTTGAAGGTTATCGATAGTTTTCCACTGACGAGAGAAGACTGCCCCAACAAATCAAACAGTTATCATTTTAGCATATGAAGGCAATTTTATCCATCCAGTCTTATTCAACCACGACAAAATGCAAATTCTTGTGCTAGGTACCCGTTCCCACCTTGCTCTTTTAATCCTTCTTCTACTTTTAAGGTTTGTTTGTCCGCCTTTACTCTGCTGGTAGAGCATCGAATTTTATGCTAAATGTATACTATAGAAACGTTTTTATATGCTCAGGTCTCTCGTGTCTTTCATATCGTTTATAAAAAAAATTGATTTAAATTAGTAGCCATGAATATGCAGTGTATCATGTGCAATTTGGTCTTGTCTTTTCGAGATCAAACAAAAATACATCATATAGAAAGAAAGGTTTCTTTAGCGGCTACTTAATACAAAACCAATCGGTCCACAATGGCTTGTTAATGTCATATAGTATATTTATGCGCCTGAAAAAGCTATTTCTTGCTAAACACAGACAAACAACCCACATACGTTCCAAATCATGTAAACAAAACCAAAATGTTTATGTACTACAGCATCAAATAGATGGACCTGCAATAATTTAGATGCAATAACTAGCCAATGGAGCGGAGCCGAGGACAGCCTTTTCTTTCAGATCTCCCTTGGTGATTGGAAGAAGTACAAGAAAAATTTTCAAGCCAAAAAAATCGAATAAAAAGGCAATTAAAGCGCAAGTAACATTGCTTCCACCCTCTTTTCTACATACTCCCTAATCATGTCTACTAACTACAAGGTCGCTGACATCTCTCTCGGTAAGACTTTAACGAGCTTTATTGTTTATCTTGTTATTAACCATGCTCATTTATAGCCGCTTTCGGTTTTAAGGTAACTGGAAACTTCCAAGTTTCGACTGATATAGAAACAGGATGATTAACCCAATTTATTATTTTGATTTAATCAGGAAATCGAGATTGCGTAAGTTTATAATTTAAAGGCATTCGGTTCAAACTTTTTACTGACTTATATATGGTATATAGCGAGAATGAAATGCCCGGCTTGATGGAGATTGTCAAGCAATATGGTCCTTCTCAACCTCTCAAAGGCGCCAGAATTGCTGGTTGTTTGCACATGACCATTCAAACTGCTATCCTTATCCGTACCTTGATTGCTCTCGGTGCTCAGGTTACCTGGTCTTCTTGTAACATTTTCTCTACTCAAGACCACGCCGCTGCAGCCATTGCTGCTTCCGGTGTTCCCGTCTATGCTTGGAAGGGTGAGACTGACGAGGGTAAGTAAACCAAAAGCTGCATGTTCGTATTTACGGCAAATACTCATCACATATTTTCAAATCAGAATTCATCTGGTGTATTGAGCAAACCCTCAAGTTCCCTGATGGTCAGCCCCTCAACATGATTTTGGATGACGGAGGTGATTTGACCAATATTGTCCATGAAAAGTATCCTGAATTGCTCCCTGGTATTAAGGGTCTCTCTGAAGAAACCACAACTGGTGTTCATAACTTATACAAGATGTTCAAGAACGGCGAACTCAAACTCCCTGCTATCAACGTCAACGATTCTGTCACCAAGTCCAAGTTTGATAACCTTTATGGTTGTCGTGAATCCCTCGTCGATGGTATCAAACGTGCTACTGATGTCATGATTGCCGGTAAGGTTTCCGTTGTTGCTGGTTACGGTGATGTCGGCAAGGGTTGTGCTGCTGCTCTCCGTGCTTTCGGTTCTCGTGTTATAGTTACCGAAGTTGATCCTATTAACGCTCTCCAAGCCTCTATGGAAGGTTATGAAGTTACCACCATGGAAAAAGCTGTTCCTGAAGCTCACATTTTCGTTACCACAACTGGCTGTCGTGATATTATCGTTGGCCGCCATTTTGAGAACATGAAAGACGATGCTATTGTCTGTAACATTGGTCACTTTGACATCGAAATTGATGTTGCATGGTTGAAGGCTAACGCTGCTTCCGTCTCTAACATTAAGCCTCAAGTTGATCGTTTCACCATGAAGAATGGTAACCATATCATTCTTCTCGCTGAAGGTCGTCTCGTCAATTTGGGATGTGCTACTGGCCATCCTTCTTTCGTCATGTCCAACTCCTTCTGTAATCAAGTTTTGGCTCAAATCGCTTTATGGACAAAGCCTGAGGAGTGGAGTGTCGGTGTCCATGTTCTCCCCAAGAATCTGGATGAAGACGTTGCTCGCTTCCATTTGCGTAAGCTTGACGTTGAGCTCACTAAGCTCACTGACGTTCAATCCGAGTACCTTGGTATTTCTGTTGAGGGTCCTTACAAGCCCACTCATTACCGTTACTAGGTGGCCTAACTTTTTGCATTTCTTTTTGTATATCATTAATATATGATGCTTTTTCAATCTTTTATAAATATAAATGATAAAGCATCCACTTTTATTGTAAAAAATGAACGTTTCAACATGTTCTTGTGAAGATATATAATGCTGGTAGTGCACATAAATTCATAAATAAACTGGCATTCAACATGTGTATAAACAAACTTTGAAATCACTATAAATATTTCGTAAAGATGTCTATCATTTCTCGCCGAAAAGTCTTCTCCAGAGTGAGTTCTTCTCCTCTCTTGTTTCTTGTACACGGCCATCAGCATAACGTATTTGCTTTATAGTCTTGGTGATACCGTTTGATTTCTTCGTGATAATTGTTTCCTCAGTTCCGTCTGGCTGATAGACTGTTTTTGTTGATGTTGATGTAAATGAAGACCAACCATCGTTATTCTGACAAAATAGAGTTAAAAATAGCCATGCAATTAGTCTTACTCAAAAATTCAATACCGTATCATGATGCTGTTTGCTACTGGAATTGCTGTCTGGTTCTAAATGTCTTTGAAATATCTCGGCGGGCGATTGTTGAAATAAGAGATTGAAAATCATTCCTGCAGGTGAAACGGTGGTTGTTGGCGCTGGAACTGCCAAATTTACAATATCTGTTGCTGGAATTTCGTCATCTGTCGCAGCAATGCCTCTATTTTCTTTGGATTTCTTGGCTAATATCTTGAAATCGTTGCCTCCATAGCCATCTTCCTCGACAACTGCAGATGCAGGCACTCTACTAGTCACATTTCTGCCATCAAACACAGTGGTAATCGAATGTGCATCATTCCCTACCCCGGGAGATCCGTTATTCCCTGCATTCTCAAAAATGCTCGGGTCAATCAGCTGTCTAAACATGGACGAGAGAGCACCTTGCATTATAGAGTTCATGGCATTCTCAATTACTTCTAAATCGGAATCAAATTGGCCATTGTTATTGTTGTTTGGAGGCTGCTTTGACATGATATTGTAAAGTTTTTAATTTGAATATTAAAAGAAATCAATTGAAATTTGCATTGTTGGGACCGCAATGCCTTGCCAAAAGGAAAAAAAAAAGAGAAAAAACAAATTAGTCAATCAAAATTTGCAAAAAGGCTCGACACACACACACCCAATTTGCCATAATTTATAACCAGAAACAAGGACCTGAACAGGTTTAAAATGATAAAGAGTTAGACAGGATTTCAGTATTGAGTGTTACGATTTTATCTACCTGATAGCTATTGAATGATTTTGTTTGTTCAAAAATACTACTTTTTGACAGAGAAATTCAAACTTACACCGATATTTTTGATGACCTCCCGGTTATCCTCTGCGTGTAGGCGTAGTATATCCCCTTACAGTATTTGATTGCTCAAGTATATCCATTACTATTCAATACAGCTTTAAATCAAAATTTTAGTAGCTATTACTGTATAGTATACTACCACACTGTCATAAAATAGACAGTTCAGAATAAATTTTTTTATTGCCCTGGTGGCATGATCAACGGTTCATCAAGGTAGTTGCCTCTCGGAAACAGTATCGGTTAAAACATAATAAAACTTTTCATCAAGTATAAAAGGAACAAAGTATTTGTTTATCGTTCATATTAACCTCACAATGAAATCACAGATTATTTTATTGCTTTCTTCTTTGGTTGTTTCGGCATTAGGCACTATAATACCTTCTCAAGTCGATTTAGATCCCAAAATCATCCACATATCCTCAACAGCAGGCGGTATCAGCCATATCGCTTGGACACTGGAAATCGGAAAAGTACTTGCTGAACGTGGCCACAATGTCACTTTTTTGACAATAGACCCGTTCGTCAGATTTGGCACTCCTTACGAGCCTCACATAAAAACAATATCCATTGGACCACATATATCAAATGTTCAATTTCGTGATTTATTTGATACAGAAGACGCATTTTCAACCAAGGTGACCAGCGCATATAAACAGGTGATCGAGGATACATATAAACGAGACTATTTTGCATACAAGGACATATTTTCGTCTTCTAATACATCAATTGTGATCTGCGACCAACTTTCTTTGCCTTGTTTTGATGCTGCCAAAGAACTGAATATTCCAATGATTATTCATATGACCATGAGTTTATCGAGAGGTAGTGTACATATGTAAATAATTTGTATAAATCAGCTTTTAAAACAAACATTCGTTTAGATGCAAGAGCACCTTTCATCACCTTTTATCATTTGACAGATGAACCGACAACATTACATCAATCCTTTTGCCAGAGGTTTTATGAACGTTATATCCTTTTGCCTAAATTTATTTACCGGTACTTTCCTGTGGCCATGGCAATCAAAAAGGCTCGCCAGGAAATTAATGTTGAAGGCTTCGATCCTTTGGCAAGGGACAGTAACGTCATAAAAATGGTCAACAGCTTCTGGGGATTGGAAAGTCCTCGCCCTGTAGGTCCACTAGTCGAATACGTGGGACCTGTTATCGGTACATCTTACGATTCTCTCCCATCACATTTGACGAACTTTATGCAACAGCATCAGCGAGTAATTTATATCGCCTTTGGCCAAATGTACACACCCAATTATCAAGAGTTCAATGTGCTTTTAACCAGTCTTTTAGAAACGTACGAGAATGGCTATTACGATGGATTCATCTGGTCGCTTTCGGAGAATTCCCGTCGAGGGTTACCCGAACAAATCAAAACTAATTCTGGGAAAGTATACTTTATACAAGAGTTACTCCAAGGCAATTACGCCGATCTCCGTTTTGAGTTGTGGTCACCGCAATTTGCTATTCTCGATCACGATCATTGCAAGCTGTTTATCAGTCATGGAGGAGCAAGCTCGATCCACGAGTCCTTATATAATGGAGTTCCCTTGCTGCTTCATCCTTTCACCAGCGATCAACCTGCTAATGCACACAACATTGCCAATGCAGGTGTAGCCTTAGTTTTAGACAGGAAAGCGCATAACGTGACAGACACGTTTGAAAAGTTACGAGCAATACTGCTAGATAAAGATGATTATTTTGCTTCAAATATGGAAGGGATGCAAAAATTAGTACAACTCAAGAGCAAAAGAAAGCATTATGCTGCCGATATCATCGAGGAGGTCATGTACACTGTTCGAAATCGAAGCGATATTTGGCATCGACGTGAGGCGATGGAGAAAATGTCTTGGTTCAAGGCAACAAACTGGGATATAGATTTAGCTGCTATAGTCGCTGCACTGGTAGTAGCCATCTCTGTTTACAAGGCAATATTGCGATTGTTGAGCAAAGCATTGGTATCACAAAAGTTGAAAATTGATTAATAAAAACTGCAATTCAAAACTAGGAAAGAACTTTCTTTTTTGCCCTATTAAATATATCCGTAGTATCCATGGATAATAATAGCAAAGAAACTGTATTCATTACTGGTGCTACTCTTGGCTTAGGCCGACTCACTGCAAAGAAACTTATCAATCTAGGCCATAAAGTTATCATATCAGGACGTTCTGAGAAGAAAATAAATGATGCCTATAGCTTTATTCTTGCAGATGCGCCTCAAAATAAGGAAAATCTGTACAGCGTGGTTTTAGATCTTATCGACCTCAAGTCTGTAAAGGCTGCAATAGAGAAGGTTGAATCTCTTGGGTTTGCTATTGACGTCTTGGTAAATAATGCAGGTGGTACTCGTACAGAGTTCAAACAAACAAATGAAGGCATCGAGGATACTATTTTCATGAATGCAGTGGGTCCCTTATATTTGACTAAGCTTATGATTCCTTTGATTGAGCAGAGCCAGCATCCCAACAAGCGTATTTTGTTTGTGGGGTCTTCTATCCATGACCCTAATTCCAAAGGTGGGGGAAACAATCAAGCCACTAAAATCCCTCATGATGTCGACATCCAAACCGTTATCAAGGACAAAAATCACTGGGATTCAATGAAATATTACAAACTATCGAAATTAGCATCTTTATGGGACGCTTATCTTATCACAGACAGATACCCTCATCTTACCACCATCGTATTTTGTCCTGGATTTGTACCTACCACTGATCTCATTCGAAACTCTAGCTATATGGTCAGACTTGCACTCAAGTATGCAATATCGAAGCTAAATTTCACAACCAGTGAAGACGATTCTACTGATGATTATATCTTTTACATCACTACACCTGGCACCAACCTCAAATCAGGGGGATACTACGAAAAGAAACAAGAATCCAAGCCCTCAGACGATGCATTGAACAAGGCAAAGCAGCAGGAATTCTGGAATCTTGCAATGAAATCCATTGACCAACAAACTTAATATATTTCAATCCTTATTTATTTAACAATAAAATATGAGAAATACGGAAAAAATGTATCGTTGAAACCAAAATACAAGAAATTCTACCGGAGAGATTAGTACAGCTATCTCTCAAAAAACCATCCAAATCATCAATAAACTTACTACTTCTTCTTGGAGACACCAACGGTACGTCCACGACGACCAGTGGTCTTGGTGTGTTGACCACGAACACGGATACCCCAGTAGTGACGGAGACCACGATGGTTACGGATCTTCTTCAAACGCTCAAGATCATCACGGAACTTGGTATCAAGAACGTTAGAGATGACTTGGGAAGACTTGCCATCAACAATATCCTTTTGTCTGTTAAGGAACCAAGTAGGGATCTTGTATTGAGCAGGGTTTTGGAGAATAGTGACAATACGTTCCAATTCCTCAGAAGAAAGCTCACCGGCTCTCTTGGTGAGATCGATATCGGCCTTCTTGCAAGCAATGTTAGCGAAACGACGACCAACACCCTTAACAGAGGTCAAAGCAATTTGAATCTTGACACGACCGTCAACGTTAGTGTTGAGAAGACGAATAATGTGTTGGAACTACATAAAAAATATTAGTCAGTCTTACTATCAAATTTTAGCTGTTTACTAGTAATCATACATGGTTTCTTTCGGGAACGACGAGAGACTATATTAATAGAATTTTAGTAAATCTGATTCATCCACAAATATCCATATCAAATCATCCATCTATATCTGGTTTTCATTATCCATTATCCATTATCCATCATCCATTATCCCCTCTTTTCCCTTCGCCTCCCAACATACCATGGCTATGATGATTGCAACGAAAAAGAAGGACCTTTACCTATGCAAGTAACTAGACCTTATTGCACTGAATCACTCATGAAAAAACTGAGATTAAATCGTTTGTCTGTTTGAGTCGGTCCGCACTGGTTGTAAGCCGGAGAGATGTTTGTGGCAAGGAACCAGGGTTCAATGAGAGATGTATCTATTCTAGTGGCTTCGACCCCCCCTCTTTTCTTTTTGCTATTCTATCTACCCAAAAACATGCTTACAAAAGAGTTGGTGGCTCGCTTTTTAACAACTGCTCGTAACAGAGTCAATACAAATGTCTGGAAACGATACGCTTCTACTACCACTCCCACCACATCAATCATCAATACCATTCCTTTATTTGACAGGGCTCTTTTGCACAATTGTAAATACACAGAAAACTGCCTATTGGTATCTATTAACACGTCTATATTAGCCAAGAACACAATGTCTGTAGCAAGTGTATCTGATCATGTGTCTCGCATTCGCCCTTTCTCTATCCCTGCTCCTCCACAACCATCCATCACCCAGCCAACAAGTAGCAATAAAGTCGTCGAAGAGCTCGAATTAACCAGTGTGCTTCGAAAGCGTCGCTTGAAAATGAACAAGCATAAGCACAAGAAGTTAAGAAAGAGAACCCGTGCCTTGAGAAAGAAGTTGGGTAAATAGACAATAATATATACAACACTAGAAAAATGTACCATATTTTTACTTGCAAAAACATGCAATATGCTTCAAGAAAATTACTTTTTTTTTTATATATATATTATCATTATTATTGTTATTAAAAATTACTGATAATGAATGGGTTCAGGTAATCTAAAGGGATGTGCTTCCGTATTAAATACAAAATTGTTCAAAGAAATACACTCTTTATCGGCAAAAATGAGATACAAGTACTTGAGTGTCTCGGCAAAAAAGAAACTGTTACGAAATATCCGTTAAAATACACTGCATAAATTACTTGGGTTGTGTAGTTACCTTTCTTGAAAGTCTTGTAGTCTTGTAGGACTTTGATCAACGTTGTCAATTCGACTGAATCCAGAATTAGCTTTGGCAAAACGCTCTATTGCAAGATATAATTCCCAAGCAATATCTTGATATCTTTTATCGCCAGTTAGACGATAATAGTAGAATACACTTTCAATAGTCTCGGGTCTGAGATCGTAGATGGCATTCTCAACCTTGAATGTCCTGGTAGCAGCTCGCTTCCCCTTCTTCGTCTTAACAGCGGTATCGGCTTTTTTCACATCCAATGCATCTTTGAATAACTTGTTTAGCTTCGTCTCTAACTGATCATTTTGTGGCGTCCAACTCCAACTTTCAGGCGCAACCCCAGTTTTGGTTTTACTCCATGTTTCAATGCAAGAATCAAAGAATGTGTCTGCAAAGTTCTTGAACTTCTGCTGTGTCACTTGATCTTGCATTTGAGTGATTCCCAAGAGGATGTTACCAGGCCAGAAGCAAATCTACAGATTTCAATGTTGGTATAGGCGCATTAATCGTATATCATCATGGTCATTACCAATTCCTGTGAGGAATAATATATTTTATTGCCGCTGATTATGGCTACAAACTGAACGCTAGGATCTTGAGCTGTAGGGGAAAGCATATAGGTTTCAATACTTTCAACAGACTCTTGCCAGACACGCAGTAGATCTTTGTTTTCTTTGTTTTGCAAAACATAGTTTTTGATGAGATATTCATAGAAACTATCTCCACCTCCTCCAATTGTAATTGTGCTGGTATTTACAGGAGCAAATGGTTTAACGGTCCAGGAGGTTGGAAAGAGCCCTGGCATGCGGGTGGGTTGCTCAATAGCAGCGATAGTTAAATCGTCCACCAAAGCTTTGTATTTGGGATTTCCCGTGACCTGAGATAAGCGAGTGAATTCCATGCTATATGTACCGAATTCTGCAAGATTGATTGTATTAGAGATCTCAGGTTTGTTTCTAAATGGAAAATTGAACGATAAGTTGTGCTTCAAAGAATTACACGGGATCAAATTACCTATTCAGATCCATATATGTGTAAGGAACCTTGACTTTTCTGCCAGAAGGCGTTGTAGTTTGGACAAATAGTGGAAGTAAAGTTGCTTCTGTCACTTCAATAGCTTTTTCAACAAGGATGCGATTAGGTCTGAGATCATTTGCTGCAAGAAGACCACCCAGATAACGAATGTTGGTCTCGAATCCTTTAGAACTACCACTAGATTTAGTGAAATCGACGCCTTTGATAAACTGGAGTGCTTGCTGATAATCCTTTTCCAAGCCCATGATTAACATTGTGTCTAAAGCATCAATGATACTGGCTAAAGCATACGTGTCAATATGTATATACGACTTTTGTTCTAATAGAAACACATTTACCTCCCCAACCATTTCTGCAGATCATTTGAACAAAATGTTAAACATATGCAATACAAGTATATATGAGCAACAAATTCTATTTACCTAGAGTCTGAGGGTTTATTGGAAACTGGCAACAGTTCATCATGTCCAAAAGCGTATTTTTTGTATCCATTGTAAGCAAACTCAAATGAATCTTTAATCCTTTTTGCTCTCTCATTATTTGCTGAACATGAGCCTAATATTTCAGCGTTGGCTCTTTTGATTGTAGATGCCTCCGCAAAAGCCATGACAGTGGCCGCAATTATGGCAGTGCCTAGAGATATTCTATAAAGCAACATTTATGTTTACTTTTTGAAGCAAATCAACGAGCATGATGGATCAGAAGCAGCCTATTTATAAGACTTTAGAAGCAGTGCAAGGGATAAGGAGAAACTTGTTATCTAGTCATGATTTTCCCTTTTCCTCTTTTCGTTTATCATCGGTCATGAAAAAAACATCATTTGTCAAAGAAATAACTCCTTGCTTTTTCGTTCGAGTACAATACACCATTTTCTGCAAAGTTGTGTTGTGAACAGAATACATGTTTTTAATGCATAATCTAATGCTGCCTTTAGCGGATTACATGTTGTATTATAAAACATTAAATGTTATTACAAACATCTGGCTTCTTCTTGTATCTGCTGCTCCTCCTCGTTGCGGATTTGCTCCTTGATTTTTCATGTACTTTTATTCATTGCCCCTCATTTTTTATCATATCTAATTGGTCTCTGGTGAGGATATGAGGGGCGCGTATTCATGTACAATGTAATTCATTAAAAAGGCATACATACATTTATACATATGATCCATGTCAGTTTGATGCACTCAAAAGACGGACTGTCGTCATAGAAACCACACCAAAGATACAATTTTGCTCTATACTCATCATAACTACAATGATACCATCTGGCCGTGCGGTAATGGCCTACCAAATGTATGTAACCTCTCTCTCTCTCTTTCTCTCCTTTATTTTCTCTGTCCTTCTATCTGCAATGCACAGTCATTGATCATTCTGTTACTTGGAGGAAGCATGATGACTGTTTCGTTTATAACATTGCGTTGTTCCAATGTCATTTATTGCCTTTTGGTGCATATAGAGTCATGAATATAAAGGAGCGCTGATCATTCGCCGTGAACTACTAACAGTTATCCTTTCGTTCAATTCCGTTCTGACCTACCTGTTGAGAAAGAAAAAGAAGGAAAAACGAAGATGTCAAAATAATACTGTCTGCAATATCTGATTTTATTGGATTCGTAAGTGTGCAATCCATACGATTATAAAAAAAAAGGTCTATAAAATCTGGATGGTTGATATCATGGTGTATATGTACAATTTATTTCTTCATTTTTGTTTCTGTGAACAAGACATGTTGTTTGACTAGATGGTATGTTAGTTTTTTTCTTTCTATCAATGACAAGATTTATATTACCTTGAGGATCATATTTCATCAAAGAGAGCTTGGGCGAAATTCTAGGACGACTCTTGATATAATTGTAGCCTGTACCAGCTGAAGATAATAACTTGACGAGGATAACTCTTGCCTTTGCTTTCTTGGCCATTTTGGACTGATTCTACTGAAAGATATGGAAAGGGAAGGGGTACCAGTACTCCGGGGTACCATTTCTTGGAAGAAAAGTGAAGTTCAATAGTCACATGGCTGCCTATTTTGAGTGTATTTTTATGGACAGGGCTGGGAAATCTCAAACTGCAGATGGATGGATGGAGCTCTTTTACAGCTTCTACTATGGTAGTAGATCAAGTGGGCATTCTTTGTGAGCCAACGATGAATACAATGATGGGTCAATGAGCGTTTGAACCTGTGCATTGGATGACTAAATCACACATGAAACTGACTTTTTCGAACTGAATACATCAGACATTCTTACTCGGTTATCTTCTCCATTGTAGCAAATTGGTTTAACAACATATTTTATTTTGATACAGAGGCGTGATGTTCGAAGTTACTGATCAGTGATGCTTATTTGATAATTCACAGCTCTATTACTTTGACGTTAGAGTGGCAGGTTTATATTCAAAAATGCCTAGCTGACATGTGAGACCAAAAATATGAGCAATCAACACTGAAAACTAATGTTTGTTTCAAGGAAATGAGAAAAAATTCCAAGTTATTGAGAAAAAAAGAATGATCGGTTTGAAAGATTATAAATAATAAATGAGAAAAGTTGATAATGAATGGAGACAATGATATAATTGAACGTTAGCATTAGTGCTAAAACCCCTCTTTTTCAAGTGTTCTTATGCGGACTAACCGTCGCGAGTTTTTAGTATTCGAGACGTTCATTACCATGAATTCCTATCATTGCCAAAGCGTGAATGTTGCATGAAGCGTTCACATCTCGTTGCCATGTATGTCCACAGTTTTTATAGACTAGGACGGAATGCAAGGTAGATGCTTTCTCCGTTTATTTCTGAAATACAGTATCACTAAAAATGAATTTCTACCGTAAATGTTGCAAAAAATGAAGCTTACCTTTTAGTTGCTGACGACTCAATTGATGTTTCTGCAATCGGTGGCGTTCTTATTTTTTGCTTTCTCTCGAGCGAAACATCTGGTTTGGTACGAGCCCCCACAACATTTTTACTGACTTGAAAATAGACATCAGAATTGCAGTTCTTTTCATAGGTCAAGTAAGTATTTATGAGCTCATCATGTACCTTTTGACAACCAATGTATTTGAGGAACTTTAACCTTCAACCGATCAAGTACTACACTCACAATATACTGATTGACCTTATTCACGTCGATGTTTTTGGCGATGATATTTCTGATTCGAGAACTTCAATTCCCTGATCCTTCTTAAACTGGCATATCCTGGCATTGGTCTTCTTGAATTCTGCTTTTACATAATACTCTGTTGATAAGAATTGCAGCGCCTGATGACGAGTGTTAGCAGACACCTCCGAACTAGAGTATACAGTACTGTCACTACCACCAACAGCCATAAAGACCTCTATTACACCAGGTCGACTCCCCATACTTTACAGCGATTCAAATTTTCTGGTCTAAGGTCTTGTAGCGTTAATGCAGGAAGAGAATCAGTCGAAACATTTTTAAGACATATAAACGAGGATGCAAAGCCATCAGACATAAAGTTGTTTTAGAATACCCCGTACCTATAATGATAAAACTGGAACATCAGTTCTAAATCATTATACAAATAGATAAATCATAAGTGTACTGTTTTCATTTTTGAAAAATCAAAGATATTGAATTCTATTGGGTGGGATAGGCGTGTTTGAGCAAGAATTTGAGAATAGCACATAACGAGTTTTGATCAATGCGAATGTACTTTCTAGTATATCCTAGACAAGGAACAATTGTAAATAGTCTCGTCTGATACCTCACGAGGAAAGTAAGTGGCTGAAAGCCACTATCTCTTAGCTCTTGATCCTCCATATTCCAATTAATTTTCCATGTTACCTAACATCTTGTATAATACAGTCAAAAATATACGAAAGAATTTCATTATAGTAGCGTTGGTAATGGAATATCTGTCTATAAAGTTATCAGATGATATCACAAAGTTGCGTATCAAAATTGTATATAACCCATAGCAATATTGCTTAAAAAACAGTTGCTAGCGAGTTGCTATGCTCAATTTGGGTGTGTACATCATTGCAAGAAAAACTGAAAAGAAGAGGCACAGGTAGATGAATAAATAAAAACAGAGAAATATACGAAGAATAGAATGGTTGTATGTGTCATTCAGAGTGTTGTCAATTTTGATACATATGAAGTCATTATTATTTTAATATAATACCAATAATACCGTTAGAAGGATTATCACTAGATAGGTGCACCTTGGTAACCAGAAACCTTTGCTTTCAGCAAGTTTTCAGTAAACTCCCAAAGCTTCAAAGGAGCGTCTTCTGAGGCTGCAACACCTCGAGGCATAGCAGGATTAGCAAAAGGGACATAATATGCGCCCTTGATAGACTTTTTCTCGACATCAGGGCTCGTAGCAAGATACAGTTGAGTCAGAGCACCATCTTCGGGGGAGATCAAGAACAAATTTAAGAAAGCATTAATCATAAAGGAGGTATGGCGGTAAAGATCCGTATTGACAG
The DNA here is from genome assembly GCA_025201805.1 of Parasitella parasitica. Classification (NCBI taxonomy): domain Eukaryota; kingdom Fungi; phylum Mucoromycota; class Mucoromycetes; order Mucorales; family Mucoraceae; genus Parasitella; species Parasitella parasitica. Next base: position 102,399 of record MU619239.1, read on the forward strand.
TCCCGGGATGATTAGCATTGACATATACCTGTATAATGTTTGTCAATAACTTATGATATATGTCAATATATGCCTTACATTTTGCACTTACATTTTCAACACCTTTAGCCTCGAGTCTTTTGTTTAATTCTCTGGTAAATAAAATGTTGCAAGCCTTGGATTTGCCATAGTGAATGTATTTGTTGTATGTGGAAGGGTCACTAATGGTCTCCAAGTTCAATGCCTTGAACGGCATTCTGTGGCCTATAGAACTGACGTTGATAATACGACTAGGCGCTGATTTTTCCAAGACTGGCAACAATAGCATGGTTAAATAATAATGAGCGACATGGTTTGTAGCGAATTGCGTTTCAATGCCATCCTCAGATAATCCGAATGGGCACATCATGACACCTGCATTGTTCATCAAAATATGTAATTTACTATGACGAGCTAAGAATTGATCTGCAAATTCCTTTACGCTGGATAGTTTGAGCAAGTCCAAAGGAATGAACTCTACATTTTGGTTATCTGTCCGTGATTTAATTTCCTCGACGACCTGCATTGTCTTTTCTTTGTTACGACAAGCAAGGATTCTGTGTATGTCATTACGCTATGTCAATATGGCGAAATTAATGCTCAACGATGTTATATATTTACACTGTAGCGCCTTTTTTAGCCATTTCCAAAGCAGAAACTTTGCCAATCTATGCAAGAGACAGATGAATTAGGCGACAACACGTATACGTAAAACGATATGACTTACACCTGTGTTGCTACCAGTGACAATGGCAATTTTTCCTTCTAAATTAGGAATCTGGTCAAATGCAAAGCTTTTCTTGGCAAAAACGTCAATTAAATCCATATTGATAAAGGATAAACAGAAAATAAACAACAAAAAACGAAAAAGAAAAACGAAAAATCGACGAAAGGCAATTTAGCTATCGTGTTACAAATAAAATTGAGTTTTTCTTATTTTAAACGAAAGCGGTTAAAAGTCTCATTGTTCGGTAAACAAGTATGTTTTTATTCTAGAAGAGTAGTGAGTGGAAACATGTGTATTTGTGATATATAGGAATTAAAAAAAAACAGAGGTAAATTTTCTTTGTGTGATGTGTGTGTGTATGTAAATTATATAATCTAAACAAGGTCAATTGCGCTCTCAATTTCATCGGATTGTACAATGCGATAATTGATGCGAGATCCAGACGATCTGGCGAGCCCTAATCCCTTTTGTCTGAGCATCTTTTTGATCTCATCCACCCAAAATACTGAGCTGGTGACCAGGATAATTTTACCTAGTTCATACAAGGATAAAGGCTCGGTTTGAAAGATGGCCTGCAAAAAGGGAACATAAACGACAAACATCTGTGCTATAATAGAACCTCCCACGGCAATATTGAACATTTTGTTGGAAAAAAATCCAAGGGTGAAAATAGATTGCTTCTCAGATCTGCATGCCAAAGCATTAAACATGTCAAAGAATACGAAAGTTGTAAAGGTCTATAATGCGACACGAATTAATCAGTAAGAATCCAAACAAACAAACAAATCAGTGTATGTGCTTACCATAGTGGCGTCCTTGTTGGTGACAACGCCGTCTGCCATTTCAGAGATGTACACAAACATGGTGCCCAATGTAACGATAAAGGCTGCAGTCAATACACGGGTAATGAGGGGTCTAGTCAAAATATTGGCATTGCGAGATCTTGGTGGCTTCTTCATGATTTCAGGATCGACAGGCTCTACACCTAGCGACTGAGCAGGAGGACCATCCATAATAATGTCTAGGTAAATCCCAAGTTAATATCACAAGTAAATTGAGCCCAACATCCACTTACTAATCCACAGAATTTGCATAGCATTCAGAGGCGTCTTCAAGCCAAATAACGTCGAAATAGCAATCAAGGACAAAGCAGAAATACTTGTACTTAACTGGAAGGTCAAAAAGTTTTGGATATTGTAAAAGATGGCTTTGCCTTCTTCAATAGCATGCAGAATCGTTGAGAAATCATCATCGACCAAAATCATATCAGCGGCTTCCTTGGACACGTCAGTGCCACTTTTACCCATAGAAATACCAATATCGGCCATTTTGAGAGCAGGGGCATCATTGACACCATCGCCAGTCATGGCAACAACAGCACCTGTCTCTTGAAATGCACGAACAATAGCTAGCTTATGCTTGGGTGTGGTGCGAGCAAAGACGGAAACTGTGTGGATCATTTCTTGGAGTTGACGTTCAGACATGATTTCGATATCATGACCAGTGATGCAGCTTCCTTTGGCGTTAATAGGGATGCCTAAGCGACGAGCAATTGACATGGCAGTGGGTTCCGAATCACCGGTGATCATCACCACCTTGACACCGCCCTGGATCAATAATTTGATGGCATCACCTACTCCAGGACGAGGAGGATCATGCACTGCTAAAAATCCAGTATAACAGAGGTCGTTTCCGTTATTGCCAAAAGCAGTACTGAGAACACGGAGACCATGGGAACTCATGGCAGCAACGTGTTGAGTAACAGCTTGCTTTAAAGCAGGCGTAAATGGCATCTTTTTGAATTGAGATGTGTAATAAGTGGTGCATTTATCCATAATAACTTCTGTAGCGCCTTTAACGTAGATTGTGCCAGCAGAACTCTGGTCGTCTTTTTCACGACTTGTCACAGACATATACTTTGAATCAGAACTGAAGGGCACTTCTTCCAGACGATCATAATGCTAGTAGACCTTATCAATACTACCTCTCAATCCCTTGATTACCACCACTTACCATGCGCTCATCCTTCATACCGCTACGAAGAACGACATCCAACAAGGCCATTTCAGTAGGTTGACCGTATAATTTACCGCCTTCACCAAGTTGAGCATTGTTACACAGATTACCTAAATATTTCAGATCGAAACGTTAGCATGAATTTTTGCCCTGTCGACCATTGTAGATGTCATACCAATACGAAGAGTTTGACGCAAAGCTTCGGGCGTGCTTCGAGGAATCTTATACTCATAATCAAATGTCTCTTGGTTTTCAACAGTAAACACCTTGGTCACTGTCATTTGATTGACAGTCAGAGTACCAGTCTTGTCAGCGCAAACAACATTGACACTGCCCAACGTTTCAACAGACGGCAATTGCTTGACAATTGCCTTGCGATTAGCCATACGAAGAACACCCAGGGCAAGAGTTACTGTCACTACAATAGGTAAACCCTCAGGAATAGCAGCTACAGCAAGACTCACTGCAAATTTCAAAGAAATCACATCAGTCTCTCTATCTTGTCTCTCAATCCAGGGCATGATTCCACTTACCGCCGATTGTAAACATATCTAACCAGCTGCGTTTTTGAATAATACCAATCAAAACGATAACGCCGATAACAGCAAACGAAAACATAGACAGTTGCTTTCCCAGATCATTCATACTGATCTGAAGTGGTGTTTTCCTAACTTCAACCTATGCATGTTTTTCGGTGTAAGTAAATTTACTTTCAACACAGCTACCACCTCAATTCCACAAAATTACCTCTTGCATCAATTCGAAAACATGGCCGAATTCTGTACTTTTGCCAGTGGCGACGACAATACCCTCACCGCGGCCTACACTCATAAATTAGTTTGCATTAATCTATTATCGCGCTATCCTCGAGACCCACTTACCATTTCTTACAAGTGTACCCATGAAAGCAACGTTTTCTCTTTCATTTAGAGCCAACTCACCGAATGATGTAGTGGCAATAGCCTCTGCGATCTTGCGTCTAGGTTTGTTTTCACCCGTCAAATTTGATTCGTCGATTTCCAGCCCAACGCACTATATAAAAGAATGTTGAGCACCTCAAACAAATGTTCAAACCCCAATTTTACTTACTGAAGTTAATCTACAGTCAGCAGGAATACGATCGCCAACGCTAAAATGAACAACATCTCCGGGAACCAAATCATTTGCTAAAACATCCGAAATTTGGCCATCTCTATGTTGAATCTATTGCTTAAGTTCAAAATGCGAAATTCCCTACTATGTATCTTACCGGACTAAATGACAGTGATGTGGTACCAATTTATTCAAAGCCTCCAATGATTTCTCGGAGCGATATTCTTGAACGAAAGCAACTAACAACGTGGATTAGTCCTAGAACTATGCAACTCGTTTATTCTTCCGGTACCTGTAACAACAATAACGATAGCCTAGCAGCGCAAAAAAAAAAAAAATGAAAAAAAAGGAGGGGAGAGGGGGGGGGGGCGAGTTGGCATTGAGTTAACGGGAGTGATTCTTTTTTTGGTTTTTTTTTCGATTAAGGAGAGAATAGCTTACCATAGTGATACTAATAGCGTCGTCAAATTGGCCCATAATAACAGAAATACAAGCAGAGCCAAGAAGTAGCAAAATGAGAGGATCTTTAAATGAATCGAGGAATTTGGAAAACAAAGATTCTTCGTCTGCTGCCTCGAGTTCATTTGAGCCATACAGAGCACGTAAACCCAGTACATCCGAGGAACAGAGGCCCTTGGTTGTGTCTGTATTGAAGTCGCGAGCAACATGTTCAATAGCTTGGCGGGCTGCTTTCGCAGAAGGCGTGGTTTTTGCTGTTGATAAGTTTGCCATTTTTCTATTATATGTATTACAAATTGATGCAAAAGATAGAGAGAGAGAGTGCGTGTGTGTCTGATGAACAAAAAATTTGAAAAGAAAATGACCTTCTATTCTATATTTTTAGTTGTGCTCTCTGTTTCTTGAACGGCCTCTATAGGGAACCAGATAATGTAAAGAATAAAGGGATTAAAAACGAGTGCAGTGAAATTGGAAGTTGTCGAAAAAGGGAAAAACAAGCAATTGAATTGGCGCGTGTAGAGCTTCATTTATATAGGCTTGACCCAAAGAGCAACCGCCGATTCTGCTCATAATTTAGGGAAGTGCCCAATCAAGATGCGAAACGAATGTAGATCCTCCTTTCAAAATGTAACGTTATCCTATAAGGGCTTTTTATGATAGCGCGGAATCTTTGAGTTGGGTTCAATCTCAATAGAAAAGAGGTTTGGTGAGAACACCTGCAATCTTTTCAAGTGTTATTGTAAATAAGACTTGTCTCGTTGCCAAGCTGATATCCTCTTGTTAAACCTCAGACTTGATATAACTCTTTCAGCATGACATTCTCCATATACTGTTGTTATATTAAGCTGGGAAGGAGCTTTATTACGCATGGTTATAACGCTTTAAAGACAATAAGCTACCTGAGAAAGCGCTAAAAAAAAAAAAAAAAAAAAAAAAAAAAAAAAAAAAAAAAAAAAAAAAAAAAAAAAAAAAAAAAAAAAAAAAAAAAAAAAAAGAAAAAAAAAAAAAAAAAAAAAAAAAGGATAGTATACAAATGAAAGACAAGCTATCGAGATAGATGGTTACAAACATAAAGTTCAACAAGCTAGTTAGACTTTCCAGATACGCCACTCACGCTTCCATTTCTTTGTTTCTACACGGGGCAAGTACGATATTAGATTTGGGCAATCATATAAACAAACACATTGCATCTTACGTTATGGTTGGGTACAACATATGTAATACCCTCAATTTTCTTTGGCGGTTCGGCACTTCTGAAATCCTTGATAGTTTTGTACTTGGCGAGCAACTCAGTCATGCGTTCGTTGAAAACCAACACTCTCTTCTTCTTATCCTTGCGGTAAAAGTTGTAGGCCCAGAATTTCTCCAAGCCATACAAATGACCATTATCATAATCATTGAGGGTGATTTCTTGGAAATCCTCAAACATATCCTTGCTGAAATGTCTTTCAAGGCCATAAGAGTAAAGACGGAAGAGACATTCAAGACCATAGCGATAGTTATGGTTGGCATCTTCGACAGCCAGACGCTTGAATTCATTATGCATACGCTTGTTTGAGTGATCACGCAAAAAGTGCGACCAGAAACGGAACAAGGTGTTCATTTCTTGAGATTGACCAATGCCTAATTGCTTACGCTCCTTCAAGGCCTTAGCATGATACTTGTGGTACTTGTGCTGAACAAATCCCTTTTCGCGTAATAAATCGCGGCTAGGATGTTGGAAACTGGTACCAAACGAGTGAGCCATGTTATCCACAGAGGCAGACAGATTGCTGTCAGGCATGGGTGATTTGCCGAGACTTGTGGATAAAAGATCATTGGGATTAGGATGATAAGCTTCATCGCCGAGTACCCAGCCAACGTGACCCTGTTCGTCCTTCTTTGCGCCGGCAGCACTGCCATTCATAGCAGAACGAGCCATGGAATTAGGAAGAGATTCAGCTTGAACAGGATAGAATCGAGGAGCCTTCTTCTTGGACTTGATGGGCTTAGCCTTGATGTTGGACAAGACAGACTCTCTTTGCTTGGCGCTGGCACTAAGCTGGGCGAAATGCTCAGGATCAAGGGTGCCAACCTTGGATTGATTGGGTTGATTGCCAATTCCAAGGCCACTTTCGTATTGATACAAGCCTTCGTTAATCATGTCTGAAATGTCATCATTCATCTTTGCGCGATCAAAGGAGCTGTGGGAGCGATCCTTTTTACGCTGGGTGACAATCATGATGCGAGCCACGCTGTCATCGTCAAACTCAAAATCTTCATCATCCTCTTCGTCGTCAGAGAGGTAGTACTTCTTGACAGTGTTGGGACGACTGCCATCAGCCCATTCCTCGTCTTCGAAATCAAAGAGATCGTCTTCTTCAGCATGAGGAATATTAGGTGTGTTGGCCACTTTAGAAGTGGGGGCAGCGGTCGACTTTTTAAGAGCCAACGAAGCTAATGTAGGGACAGGCGAAGCGAGAGTAGCAGTAGGCGTCGCGTTGGCGGGTGGAGGAGTCCCATTGACAGTTGCAGTCGTTGCCAAGGAACCAGGAACAGGTAACACCCAGGTTTCCCAACCCTCTCTTTTACGCACTAGATCGCCGCTGTCTTGTTTCACTTGCAAGATTTTCGAAAGCTCGAGGGATGTGCGCACGAGAGACATGTCTGTTGTCAATCCTCGCACACGATTGAAACCAGCAATCAAAGTGATGGGCACGTAGCCATCGGTATCCATTTGGCTGCGTAAAAAGATATCTCTGCACAAATTATCGACGCTAAAGTAATACTCAATCTGTTGGCAAATGTAGGCTTTAAGTGTTTCGGGATCAACATTGTTGTTGGCTGAGGGATTGGGTCTATTAAAATAACGAGGTTGAAATCCACCACGGCCACGATTTGAGCCACGTCTCATGCCGCGACCGTTCATCTGCTGGTGATGGTGATGGTTGTTGCGCTGTTGGCGGTGTTGTTGCTGGTTGGATTCCATGGCGGGTGTGTCCTGAGTTGTACCAGCAGCCGTGTTGCCATTGCCGATTATACTGCTCTTTTCTTTTTCAGGAACAAATGTATTAGCTACTGATGATGATGAGGAGGAGAGATGGGTGGTAGGAGCAACAGGTGTTTTCGCATTGGAAACATTCTGTTCATTGTGCGCCTGTGACGAAGCTATGGAATGATCGTTATTTGATGGTGGTGTCGATTTTCTATTGCCACGAGAAGAATTCTTGCGTCCGTTACCACGACCACCCGTAGTAGGAGGAGGGGTAGAGTGGCTAACATTAGGGATATAGGTCTTCCATTGAACATTCTTACCAATTGACTTTGGTCGAGGCTTTTTCTCGCTGGTAGGCTCTTCTAGCGAGATGGCTTCCTTGGGTTCAGGCCAAGAAGCGTCTAGGAGCAATTATAATGAATAAATGTGTATAGCAAGTAGTGTAGTCTTTTTATGTTACCGATTGAGTTTATTGATACAGACGTAGATGTGGTTGACTTTTTGATTTGCCATACATTGACATCAGGGATAGGTGCAGGAACTTTCTTGGGTACCTCTGCTGGCTTTTCAGTAAGAGTTTCTTGAGTTTTCGTATCTGTTGTTGAGTTGACCATACTTTTTGCTTCTAATTAAGACAAGTTCTAATGGTTTGATAATTTACAGAGTTTTTTTTTGTGTGTTTTGTGTTTTTGTAGAGGTTTTTGTTGGTTGTTGGTTGTGAAAAAAAAAAAAAAAAAAAGATTTGAATTTATATATAGGTGATGTTCTCTTTGCTTATTTCTTTCTATTAGACAGAAAACAAAAGGAGAGAAGAAGTCGATATTTTGGCTTTGATGGAAACTCGAAAAAATTTCTTGTTTAAATACAATAAAGGTGGCTTATGGAAACATGCCCAGTTTTGACATTTCTCAAACATAAAAGAAGGAAAACCTTAATAACGAGAGCATAGGAGACCCCTTTATGAGAATGGCCTCCTTAAAAAATCAACATATATAAGAGAGAAATGTTGTATTTCAATTGTTCTCTTCTCCCTGTATTTCGAATAGTGAAATGACCTGTTGTCAAAAGTAAAAATGAACATTTTCAATGGTTTAAATGTTTGTAACTGCGTACTAAACCAAGATTCTCCTAGGCAAAGTACAGTCTACCTTGTGTTGACAAATATTTTATTTTTCATATGTGGATGCACACTCTTAACATTTGGAATGATGGCTACACAAATGAAGATTACTGATTCCATCTTATTTCCTGTGAATATCTTGAAGAGTAAGGCTGCGAATCTTTGCAAATCTCAATGCGAACACTGACTTTGTTGTATCTGTATGTAGTGGTGACAATCTTGGGCCTTATTTTGGTATTCACATCACTAGTTGGCATATTGGGTGGATATTACAAAGAAAGAAGAAAAATTCACATTTTGTACATCACATTAGTTGTTGCTGCCTTTGTATACCAAATATCAATAGCAGTTATTGTATATGACGACGCCGCCCATATATCCAACTGGATGAGTAGTGCCTGGAATAACTCTACAAAAGACTACAAACTTTACGCACAAAAAAAGTTCAGTTGCTGTGGTTTCTCTAATCCAAAAGACCATTCCGTTGCCACAGCAACATGCTTTCCAGATGACATTATCAATTCTGCCCAACCCTGCTATGGACTATTGGCCGCATTCATTCGATCCAAATTATCAAACATGTACATTGCCTTGTTTACGAGCCTATCTATAGAACTGCTTGCTTTATGTAATGTAATTACACATTTATGTACCTTAAATCCAAAAAAATGGGAAGTCAGTCCCGAAGAACAATATGTGCACCATGGCAACTACTCGGCAGACACTTTGGTAGCTTCTAATTCCACTACAATGTATTCAAAACCTAGGCAGTTTTAATTTACTCACAATACAAAGCGTCTGTAATTTTTGCTACCATACTGTTTTTGTAAATACTTGGTTTTTGTCATATATTGTTATTGTGTGTAGCTTCCCCTTGACTTGTCTTTTTTGTCTCCATGTCTCTCATCCCCCTTGATTTTCTCTCTTTTTTTGTTTTTTTTGTTATGCCTGCAAATGTGCTCCGTTGCTTAAAATAGAAATCGTCTGTGTTAGATGGACTCAACAAATGTTGTCAATAATATCCCTCCATCTTGTGAGGTATAATGTTTAAAAAAAAAAAAAACTTTAGCACAGTTTATAAGAATAAGCTTTACTATTTTATCTAAAGTTGTGTACAAAATAAACGAGAAGAAAAAAAAAACAAAGTAACCCCCTTGATTTATACGGTACAAATATATAAACTCCTTACTGGTTGGGAGTGGATGTCTTCCAAAGGTGCATAATATGGTCATAAAATGAGCAAGACGCCACCAAATCAGGTTCAGAAAATGACCAATCCGCTCCGTAAGTCATTGACGTATGATCCAAGAAGCTTGTCAGCATGTGTGCCTCACACTGATCATCTATTTCCACAACAAAGGCTCCGGCATGCATGGAAGCAGAAAGTAATCTATTTGCTCTAGTGGGATGCCATTTCAACCTCCAAATACCTCCTCCTGGTGTTTTAAATGTGCTGACTGGCTGCCTAGTAGATCTGGTATCCCAGAAATAGATCGTCTCATCATAATTGCCTGTTGCTAGCTGATGTTCTTTATGAGGATTCGACTGCATTGTAGTTACGCCCATCATGTGCTGTTTGTAAGTAAATGTAGGTGTCTGTGTTCGAGCATCCCATCCTTTGAATAAGCCATCATCCGCACCTGAATAGACAATATTGGTGTTCCAGTAATCAAACGCTGCAATCCATACTTCTGCATCATGAGCATGCCATTGATCTTTGATGGCATATCCGCCACTGTCATCAGGAGACAGGATGTTGATGTCTCCATTTGAGTGTGATGTAACAATTCGTTTATCTGACTTATCTAAACGACTGGCCCAGTCTAAAGACAGGCAAAGGACACTGGCATCCTCAGTCGCCTGCGTATGATCTACAAGCGTTAACTTGTCTTCTTCATCGAAACCGTACAAGTGAAATCCGCCCACTGAATCTACAATTCCCAAACACTGCTTGTCGTTGACAAGCGAATGGCTCCATTTCATGTCGAGAACAGCAGGTGTTTCAATCACTTGTTTGGGTACAAGAGGTTTCGTCACGTCAAAGAGGTAGGTTTTACCTTTCCGGATTCTGACGTTACCTCGCTGCTCATCTGTAAGCTGGTAAGTGCCTACTGCCAAATATTGTGCGCGGTCTTGAAATGGACAAAATTCGGTGGAATCAGCACTATAGACTGTGTCAAACGATGCGATAGAGGACGCTTGAACTGACATGGTTGAAAAGAACAAATAGTAAAAAAAAAAAAAAAAGAAAAATTTTCGTTGCAAATGTGCAATAATTAAAATAACGGTATTACTCTAACAGAGAGAGAGGACATTGACTTTAATTTCTAAGCCTGTCTGATTCACTGCGTAATGGCGGTTATCACAGATCAGGAGTGTCTAATATTTTGACAGATTAATGATATATTTGGAAGTGTCAAGTCTATATAAAGGAGACAGTGAGGAATTTTTATGATTAACGGTATTAGTGTATTGTATCATTATTAATTAATTAGGCATCAAGTAAAAAAAAAAAAAAATAACCAGACGGCGGTATCGTGATAATTATTATGTAGCATGAATAGTTTTACAGTGTAATTACGTTTGGATCGCCATTCTAACAGAAAAACGGTTAGTATAGAGCCTCAAGCATCCAGTGTTACAACTTACAAATGGATGGCGCCAACCACATTGAAATTCATTCTTTTTATAAGATCTATCTAAACTCGTAGATGTATTGTAGCCGATATGGTACATTAACAATGTTTTGCTTGTGACAAGAGTCTGGCCACATTCTTTGCACTCTTGCAGGTTTCCCAGCAAGCATTGTTGAATGACAATATCTGGAGGCAAGCTTGGGTATTTTAATAATAGGCCAGAGACAAGCTTTGCGATTTTCGGTTTCAAGAACAGTCCATTGCCACCCGTACCAACAAATACACCGCAATGTCCAGGAGATTCGATGTTGGCAGCATAAATGACACTTTCAATTTGTCGCCATTCTCTAGCTCCACACACTGGGAAATCGTCTTCTACCAAGGCAATGTAGGTGCTCTGATAATTATCTGCGGCCAAACTGAGTGCCTCTGACACATGACTTCGTTGGTCTAATTTGTCACCTTCCTCACGAATCCATCTCAGGTACCGTTGGCCTCGGTCTGTTGGCTGAAATAGTGCCTTTGCGCGATCGAACTCTAGATGTGTCGTAAAATGAGTATATACAATGGTTTGGATGCGGTCGTAGAGTGATCCAGCTTCAGGTGCTTGCTCTGGCCAGTTTTGTAAGTAGGAATCAAGCGTGCGCGTTAAAAATGGTGGATCGCCTCTGCGCGGTGCTGTCATAATCACAAATGTAAACAAATAGCGGTCGTATGAAAGTTGATTCAATGCGGTTGAACTGACGAATCTTTCTCTGGTGTAATAGCTGTTGCACAGCAGTAGAAAGGGCAGTATAGTGGCGACTACAAGGAGGCCTTTTCTTACGGCATTGCGTAGTGTCTTCCAAAGAGGCAAAGGCCTGAACCTCCCGCGTGTCATATCTAGAGGCGAATCTCTGGTTTTTTCATTCAGTGATTCATCATCCCAGTGTTTGTCTTGCGCAAGCCGTGTTTGAATGATGACCATGGCAATGAAACCTGTCAGCACTCCAGTCAATGACCACCATAAGATGTTTTTCATTGTGTAATTCACGAGACACATGGCAAACTGCAATGTCACCTTCCTCACTGTCAGCTTATTGTTGTTTCCATACATTAAGATATACTTGTCGTCGATATTGAGTGATTGTATAACGAGCAGTGCGAACAAGTACGGAGCTAGGCCTGCGTGCATTGATTGAGCAGCTTCATTAGTAAGTATAGAAACACAGGGTAAACAACAACAAACCTTGACTGCATTCATGCAGTGAATCACTGAAAAATAAGGAGGGAACTGCCCATCCTGTACTTTTTGAGAATAGATATCCAATGCCTTGACGAATTGTGCACACAGATAGTACAATTCCCGTCAACGTCTGCACAAATCGTCGAGTGTCGCCCAACATGTGAGTCAAAGACTCTTCGAATAAGCCCAATATCAGCACGTTCCAGCCAAACATGAAAATGTTGGGCAACGAGCCTATGCAGAAGAATGGTGACAGCAGAAGATTGAAGATCTCCAATCGGTAGATGACATAAGTAGGTGAGGAACATGATAGCTGGAGGATACTGAGGAAATTCAGCAGCGAAACTATCAGGGACAGTAAGATCGTGTAGCGGGTGATGGTTGGAAGCGGCCAAAGACATAGCAATATCTGTGATTTACATTTGAGATGGCCGCTGCTGTATAATTTGATGATGGAGAACTGTTGCTGCTGTTGGAACTTGAACTTGTTTAGCTTACGAAGATGTTTCGAAGCGTAATATGAGTTCTTTCTGCCATGTTGATGTCTCTTTTTTTGTGGTTTGAAGTTAAGCGGTGCTATAGTTGCAGTTGGTATCGAGGCAAGAGTATTTGGTGATTTTGTGGCAGCTGTATTACCGCTTGATTTTATTGCGGAATCATCGTTTGTGGCTGTAGTAGAATTTGTCACTTCTTGGACTATTTTCACAGAGCCAAACATTTTGAAGAGTGTGTCTGACATGGTTCGAAAAATGAAAGATCAACCAAAAATAATAAAAAAATAAAAAAAAAAATAAAGAGAACGAGATAAAAAGATCGACCCTTTGCTATCAAAAAGACACTATTTCTCGTGGCACCAAATAGATAGTCTATGCTGTTACACGGGAAAACATTACAAATATTATAGCCTGTTTATTTCACTCAAGAATCGTCATCAGTATCATTGTCTTGATCTGCATCATCAGAAATGCCTTGTAATCTGATAGGCTTTAGATGCTTCAGATCTATTATTTTTTTTTAAAAATAAATAAATAAATAAATAAATAAATAATAATAGTGAAACCAGCTTTCAGGGTTTTACCTTGAAGGTATTTCAGGCACCCTTTGTTCACGCTTGTATGATCCAAATTGAGATTAGTGAGGTTGATTGCACCTAAAATACATAAGCTGTCCACATTTCCATATTTCAGCATCTCATTTCCATACCTGACAAGCAGCGAACGCCCTTATTAGTAACGGATACACATTTTGCAAGGTTTAATGTTCTTAAATTTCTTGTAAAACTGGTTTGCTCAAAGTCGCCCAATAATTTCAAGAATAGATTACTTGTTTCAGTGCGACATAACGATAAAGTATCCAGATTAGAGAGTCCTATTAGAGATGTCAACACAGCACTTGGTTGTATGTATTCAGGTACAATATACCTAATAACTGAGAAAGACCGGAATCTGTTATCAACGTACGATCCAGATAGAGCTTCTCTATATCAACTAGATTTCTTAACAGTCCGAGTCCCGTATCTGTCAGCTTTGTCCCATCTAAACTCAAGTATCGTAAATGTTTCATATCAGCAATGTGTCTGGCTCCATCGTCAGTAATGTTTAAAAAGCCTGCCAAATCCAAATGCTCCAGGGGCAATTCTATTTATATTTTAGTACTGTACTGTTATTAGCACCATGCCGCTACAAGGTATTTACCTTTAAACCTGGATAAAACACCATCAAGCTCATGTTCTCGATCTGGAAATTGAATCAGTCGGAGGTGTTTCAATTCTAATAATAAGCATTAAATACAAACATGAAAATAAGCAACTGCGAAACCAACTTGCCTCGAGGTAAAAATGACAATCCCCTCGTGCTCACATTTCCACAGCCACCCATTTTCAATTCGACAAGGCTTTTTATCTGGCTGATGATGTGTATCAAATCATCGTCGCCTATAAACGTGTTGGTCAAATCTAGTTGCTCCAACTTGGTATTTCTTTTCAACTTGATGATTTCTTGTTGCTGCATGCCTGTGTTGGCCATTGACAGCTGCAATAGATTCTCAAAGCCTGCGTATGTTAGTCATCTTGCTTGAGTAAAAAAAAAAAAAAAAAAAAAAAAAAAAGAAGGAGGATCCTTTTACCATTTACTATGGGGACTAATGTATTGGACGATTTGACACGTGTACAGCCATCCAGAAGCAGCACTCTGAGGCTGTTTTTGAACTTGCTGTTTGTCACCATAGATGCAATGCCCTGATCTGTGATTTTGGTCTTTGAAAGGTTGAGATGATTGAGGTGAAACAGATCTAGTGTATATGTTAATCAAGAAGTCAACCAAGAGATCATGGCATCCAAGCAAAAAAAGCTTACTTTCCAACGATTTTAAGCCTTTATCAGTGATTTTGCAGTTGCTGACATCCAGATAACCCAAGTTTTTCAGCCCTACACGCAGCATTTAAATATCAACCAAGCATTGTAGACAAAAAAAAAAAAAAAAGCTACCATTCAATGAACGAACGCCGTTGTCAGTAACCACATCACATCCACGAAGGCTCAGCTTTGTCACGGAAACCGTCGAATTTGATCTTGCCAAATCTGCAATCAGTGAATCGGTGCAGTACGTGTATGAATCCAGCTTGATATCCTGCAAATAGCTATGCCAACCGAGTAAGTACACGCTGCTGTGCATAATAACCAATGCCATTCTACCAATGATCCGCCAGTTTCCTCATGGTGCTTGCATTTAGTTTGCCGTTTTTGACAAGATACCCCAACAGCGACTCTGCAACTTCAGATGACAAAGTACCAAGACTCTTTAAATAGGTGTTCATCTGTGACGAGTGTTGAGACAGTAGTGCTATGGGTTTGATATTATCAATAAAAGAGACACTGCAGAATTATCAGTGCCAGTATACGCTTTACCTGCCACTGACGTAGAGCATGTTTCCTGCAAAGACTTTGCATGTCGCTCTAATGTAGGCTGGTGGTGGTTCGCTGGTGCATCAGAAATAGTCGACACACGCTGCTCTATGGCCGTTAAAAAGTTGGTTCTACGGACATCAGTAATGTCCTCTGCAGTTGCTTCCTCGACTACTGCTAAACCGTGATCAATTCACCTTGCATGTATTCATCCTTTACACTGCTTACTTTCTGATGTATTTACAATAGGGGAAGGATCAGTCAGGTGGTGTCCCGTACCAACTCTTCCCCAAATTCGACGAACATTGTGTGCGGGAGGCCGGTGAGGGTCAATTCCGCTAATAGTGTCGATGTCCATGCCATCCTGCGCTATTCTTTAGCCTGCATTCTTTAGTTTTGCTGCAGAATATATACATACCATATCGTCGTCTAGGTCGGATTCCTCATCGCGTGCGACTTCACCGCCTATGCTTCTACCGCTATCAAAGACTCTTTTGTCTTCACTTTGCATTGTTTCTGCCATCTCGGGTGGTGCTGCAATGTTTACATTTAATGTAACGTTGGGGAAGAATCCAGCCTCTTGTATATTTAATTCCGCATCGTGCACAGTGTATATTCTTTTCGGAAAAGTCTAATTCGTTGAGGAATGTGTAAAACACACTTTTTTTTTTGTTTTGTTTTGTTTTGCAGTCGATGCCCCACTTACACTGATCAGCGATATATTCTCCAGAGTTGCGCGTTGATCTGGCGCTTCTTTTTCCATCACAAACTCCAGCACTTTGATCAACTTTGTGTCTGGTGGAAATTTTTGCCGCAATGTCTTTGAATTGGTCCATTTAAACTATGTTTTGTAAGCTGAGTGTGCAAAACCAGAGTATCTGCGTGTCTATAATTGTACCTGGATGAAAGCAAATTGATCGCTTGAACTGGCCCTTGTAGGATTGGCAGAGCTGCTTGATGCGTCGCTGGCTTGTGGCCGCATCCTTTGCTTCTGTCTTTCTCTATCCTCCTTGATGTCCAGCAGCGCTCTACGCCTAGCCTCTCGCTCTGCCAATCTGTCTCTCCTGAGATCGTCGGCCACTCGCTCAAATTTCTTCTTTTGCGAGTGTCTAGCATCTTGGCCATCTTTTTGGTTTTTTTCAATCTTTTTTTTTTTAAAAAAAAAGATGTGAGTTAGCTAACAATGTTGCCAATGCTACCATGCGATTCATACCAAAACGTTGGGAGTGGGAAGGGAGCTGGAAGAGGCGACTGGTGCAGAAAAGTGCCTATTGCTTGTCGTTAACGTAGGAGGCTGAGAAGGATCCAAAATCCTACCAAGAAAAGTTGGGTTTATGCAAAAGCATCCGTTGTTTAGGCTGCCTACCATTCTGCTGCATCTTGCAGTGTCGCGTTCTGCTGTAAAGCTTGCTCACACAGCTCTACTTCAAACCCCAGATTCAACAAATAGGCAAGATTCGTGTCATTTAGAGCCATTTTGGACTTGGAGACGCTTAAAGAAAATGCTTGGCTTACTTTTGATCACATTTCTCATCATTCCAGTTCATGCAGTGACGTATATTTGCGAGAGGCAGTTGTCCTACATTTGACACCCGTCACCGCAAACATGTGCATATGATCCATCATCCTCGCCCAGTTGATAAAAAAGCAAGCAGATTACGCCAGCGCTGGTTCGCTAAAACGTACAGCCAGAAGCCAAACCTCAGATCAGCTAAAAGGCGTTACATACAGAGTAATTCCTTGCCAAATTGCGCATTGCTCCGACCTTCTTGTAGCCATAGACCAAAGATCTCGATGGCATTGATCTATACGGTATAATCAGCAGTATTCAGAAGCATTCAAAGCCAGTGTTGATCCTCTGATATTCAGGCAGCGCCCATTATGCTGTTGTTTGATCTGCCTGAAATGTTTGGATCATGCAAGCGATAACCAACAGAGCGGCAAACTCAATTGGCACCGCTAGCGAGCATGCATCGTATGGACAGACATTGCATACCTGCCCAGATTTACTGATGGGAATTCTGCTGCATGTGAAAAATAGATCTACTGTCTAACATTCATGATTACCCCGGACGGTTGATGTCACTCCGCTGATTGCTTTTTATCTTTTTGTCAGCATTTATTTGGGCTTTCGCAATATCTCGGTTCCTTTTTACTTTTTTCATCCCAACAAATTACAATCACCATGTCTAATCCTTTGCGTATCTTTGTTCCTGTCAAGCGTGTCGTTGATTACGGTAGGTAATGGGGAGGGCGTACATTGGTCGTCGTATTCATGTCATGTATTAGCTGTCAAGGTTCGTGTCAACCCTGCTAAAACTGACGTTGATCGTAACGTAAAGCACAGCATGAACCCCTTTGATGAGATTGCTGTCGAGGAGGCTGTTCGCATCAAGGAAAAGGACCCCAAAACAGAAGTCGTTGCTATTTCTTGCGGTACTGCCAAGGCTCAAGAGACCCTGAGAACTGCTTTGGCAATGGGAGCCGATCGTGCTGTTCATGTCGAAGTGAAGGATGATAGCACACTTCAGCCCTTGGCCGTCGCTAAATTGTTGAAGGCATATGCTGACAAAGAGGCCAACAAGCCTGACCTCTTCATTCTGGGCAAGCAAGCCATTGATGACGATGCTAATCAAACTGGACAAATGCTCGCTGGCTTACTCAATTGGCCTCAGGTAGGTTCTTTTTTTCCCACGCACGACTTTTGAAAATAGGGTTTGTTCCTAAAAAAAAAATCGCATCTTTTTTTGTAATAGACTACTTTTGCTTCCAAGGTTGAGATTAATGGACAAGATCTGAAGGTTGTTCGTGAAATCGACGGTGGCCTTGAAACTGTTCAAACCAAGCTGCCTGGTATTGTCACAACGGATTTACGGTAAGCCTTTTTTTTTTTTTTTTTTTTTTTTTTGTAGTCGCTGGAGGTGACGAGGCATCAGGCATTGACCCTTTCATCTAGTCTCAATGAACCTCGCTATGCTTCTCTCCCCAACATCATGAAAGCCAAGAAGAAGCCTTTGGTCAAATTGACTCCTGAGGATCTCGGCGTTGATATTTCACCTCGCATTGAGACATTGAAGGTAGAAGAGCCTCCTAAGCGTGTTGGCGGTCGTAAGGTCGAGAATGTCGACGATTTGATCGACAAGCTACGTAATGAAGCCAAGGTTTTGTAAGCTATAATGACAGAATAAGATAGAGATATCCCCAGCCTCCTTTAAACACATATACACACACATAAAGAAAATTGATGTTTTGATACAAAAAAAAAGAAATGAATTTTTCCACTGAACACTATGATGTATCTTTTCATAGTACCTCTCTCTCACTTTCACCCCCCCCCACTCTTTTGCTCTCTTTCTACTTGAAAAAGGTTACAGTTGTTTATTGACAGACATCTGTGATTCTGGGTGTGTAAGTGTGTCTGTTGACTTTGGATCAAAAACCGTTAATTGGATTCAGGAGCGAAGAGCAAGGTTGAAGATAAACACATTTATGTCCTTGGTATTTCAAAATTTTGTATACAGACAATTTTTTATTAATGGGTGTATTATCTTAGTGGCAGATTGTTTCTTTTCTCTGGCATTTTCTTATTCCTTCAGTTGATCTGGCGTCTGCTAGTGTAGAAGGTCTTGTCAAACAAGTACCAAACTGGATTATGTATATCCAGTTGCACTGTAGAACAGCTAGTTAAACCTTTACCATCTTTTTCATAATGTTAAAATGGTTCAAAAGTGTGCGTCTTTGCAAAGTCAAGTAGGTAGATGTTAGGCGTCTGATTTTTTTTTTTTTTTTTTTTGTGAACTTTGTCAGTGTGTTGTTGTCAGAAAAAGGCAGAAGCTGCAAGAAAACGATTTTTAGTGATCTTAAACACAAAAAAAGTAATAAAAAGTAATGCATTAGACTAAAAGACACCTTTTGATTACACATTTGTATAGTTTAAAGCAAGTTTTTGTACCTTTCAAGTTGGCATCAGATGAAGGTAGCGACTTTTTTGACTTTTTTCGGAATAGTATATTTTAAAATCGGAGCGTGAGATCGTCAGGCCAAGTACACACATGCAAGTACCATCATTAGAAACCCAAGAAGCACACCATCTAATTAAATGGTTTGCAATTGTTTTTTTTTAAAAAAAAAAACGGGTAAGCTATGGCTTCTCAAAGCTAATGCTTTCTTCTAAAAACACCATTTTTTATAGCGGAGATTAAATGCGTCCAATATTGGAAAGAAAAAATTCTTTCAGAAACTCCATTTGGACAATTCGAGAACAAAATTACTCCTTTGAGGCAAGATATCATCTTCTGATACTATGCATACCACAGCTGTCAGTTTATGATAATAGTTGTATTTTTGGGCGCTCTACACGCTGGTTTCATTTCATAATCCCCGCGTGCTTATGGCAGGAATTCTTTTGAGAAAACATCAAAGACAGATCAAGAGGGAAAAGTCAATATTTTGCTTAATCAGAGCGCATTTCCAGTCTTTCAGATCAAGGAATGGTCTTTTGCGATCATTTTCTTCTAATATATGCTGTAGTAAAAAGTTGCAATTTTGGGGTCAAAACCGAGGATAATGCATAATCGATGATTTTGGATGTGTGGATACAAGGGAAAAAATGAAAAAATCCGTCATTTTGCATCGAAAAAAAAATCATGCTCAAATTGCACCAAAATCATATATAATGTAGTTGTTTCCCAATGGATACTATTTCTGGCGTTTTCAGGGCACTTTTGATTATGAAAATTAATCAAAAAATGGCACACAAAGCTAAATTTCTTGCTTTTAAGCTGTAAAAAATACCTATCTGGAGATGATATCATGTCCATATCAATTCTAGTACACGACAAAGTTTATAAAGTATTTTTGAAACCCAAGAATACCTTTCTTCAAATTACTATAATCAAACAGACGTGGCCGATTGAATTAGAAGCAAAAGAGGATAATTAATGGATTCGAAATTTTGCTGCAATAGTAACCCCTTGTTGTCTTGTGAATAGTTCATAGGTTGCTAATTGCTAGTGACAGAGAAGCCCTATTACCATTGAAGCTTATAATAATGCTTACTGTCAGTTCAATAGTTCCTTTTTATGTGACTCTAATGCTACACATGTAAAATAGAAAGTGGCTTTTGGCCAAACTACCAACATTCTAGCATCTTTTTACCAATGCAAAGAGATACTCCAATTTTAAAAGGTCGAGCCAGAAGTTTTTTTTTTTATATGTCATTTATTCTATTTGGAAAACCTTTAATGACTTGTTGAAAGAGAAGACATTATATAATAGATGAAATGTGATGCATGGAAGTTCCCATCTATCGGTTTTCTATTGCTTTGTTTTCATTTGAATTGCAATTATAACAAGGATCTCGGCTCCTTTTTGACTTCCTGAGACATGTGAAGATTGCTCAAAAAGCTTCGAAAGTGCCTTGAAGAAGAAGCAGCAAAATTTTCCAAAGATGCCATCTTTTATACCTACTGACATTCCTCTTCGTGACGGTACAACCGACTGCTAAAATTTTTGTAAAATGTAAAACGCAGCTTTTTCAAGATTAGGAAGCCACCTTTAAGCCATTTCTACAACAGCAATGTCAGGCAGACTTACTCGTGCACACAGAAGAGAAATTGAAAGTAAAACTCATCAGAAAATAAACCTGGATGATTTGGCCAAGTTTGAACCTGATGATTTTGTTTCTGATGTCAGCAATGCTCATCCAGCTGAAAAGACCAAAGAGATAGAAGCACAGCAAAAGAACGAGAAGCAGAAATCGAATGCCACAAAGGAGGAGAACTTGAACAAACAGCAGGAGGAATCTAGCAAAGAAGAATCTAGTGAGGAAGATTCCAGCCAAGAAGACTCTAGCGACAGTTCTAGCGATAGTTCTGAAGATGATGAAGAAGAAGACGAGGATTTAGACGCCCTTTTAGCCAAAGCACAAGAAGCACTTGCATCACAAGCCGCTAGCATTGCACTAGAAAAGAGCAGCTCAGATAAAATCAACACTAAACTTTCCAAAATGGATTTAGGCATTTCTGTCGAAAATGAGCTTTATCTTAAAAAAGCTGGAGGTCGAGCAAAGTTGATCCCTGACGCTGTTGCCTTGGTAGACGATGGGGAAAAGGCTTCTGCCAAAGCAACTGTCGTTTTGAAGCCTAGTAAAGACGAAAAAAAACTCAACAAAAAGGAGCGTCAAGCTGTAGGTTATTCATTTGCGATTGACACTCCATCTGTCTAATGTTTTCCCATGCGTAGGAGCGAGAAAAGACAACAGGCAAAGCATGGTTTGACATGCCCAAGACAGAAATGACAGATCAAGTAAAGCGAGATTTGCAAGTGCTTAAAATGCGTCATATCTTGGACCGCAAGAGACATTACAAAAAGATGGGCAAACGTCCTGATCCAAAATACTTTCAGATAGGCACAGTCATTGAGAGCCCAACAGAATTCTTCTCTGCCCGCATCAATAAGAAGGATCGTAAGCAGACTATCGTGGACGAGTTGATGGCCAACGATGAACTAAAGCAGTATTACAAACGCAAGCATATCGAGGTGCAAGAGAAAACAAGCAGTGGAGGCAAGAAGCACTACAAAAAACTCAAAACCCAAAGACAATGGGCCAAATAAGCTGCCCCATTCACTCCTGTCATATAAATACCATCTTTTTTTTTTTTTTTTTCTTTGCATGCAAACGTCTTGATAGAATCCCTCCTTATTTTCAATGTGTAAAAATATACTTTATTATGCTCAATTTCTAATCTGCAATCACTGCCCTTATTGTGTCCGTTTGAGTTTGTCGCACAGCTGCACTTCCAGCAGCTTTGACAGAGGTGACTAGAATAACCACAGACAAAACGATAGAGAAATACAGAGCAGCAAGACGGCATTTTTTTTGCCAGCGTAAATCGCTCGGATCCATCAAGCGGCTTTTACTGGACGCTTTCATATGCACACTGCCATAATACCACAACAATGGACACACAAAGCCAGCCCAAAATAGCCTCTTTTCTGTCCAGTAGTGAGATTTTTCTAATAATAAAATCCCTGGATCAGCCGCATCCGCTGGTTTTCCATCATCCATTGCATATTCGTTGTATGCCAAGGCTGCACAGGCGGATGGTATTGTTTGCGACGGCGATGTCGTATTAGCAGTGCCGTTTGCTGATTTGTTGCGACCGAATCCGCCTAGTAGTAGCGCAGCGGCCAAAGTCTGTCGTCTGAATGATTTGTGGT
The DNA here is from genome assembly GCA_025201805.1 of Parasitella parasitica. NCBI lineage: Eukaryota > Fungi > Mucoromycota > Mucoromycetes > Mucorales > Mucoraceae > Parasitella > Parasitella parasitica. Next base: position 124,789 of record MU619239.1, read on the forward strand.
TGTGATTATCTTTATGTGTGCGTTGGTTTTCCTCTTTATCAATAATAGATACGCTAGTAGATTGCAAAGTCGAGCTGCTTCCGTCCAGCGATGAGCCGTTATCGCCACGGATCCTTTGAAGCATGTCATAGTAATAGCCTTCCTGCACATTGGATGGTGCAGCCTCGTGACACTGGCTGTTGACCAAGGTGATTGCGCTACTGTCTCTCTCCATTTCATGCTCGTCTTCTGCTGATATAATTGTCAAGATGGGCGATGGCTTTAGCGGCGGTGTAGGCATGATTTGAGGAATAGTTGCTTCTGCTACGGCTGCCAGTGGCTGAGCCGCAGCAATAAAAGTGTTGTCTAATGAATGCGAAGTTGGATGGGTGACACGCTGGGCTACAAGAGCGGCAGCTGCAGGCAGATTGACAGAATTCCAAGCGTAATATTCGAGCTCGCCTTTGTTGTGCTTGAATGTGCTGAGAGGATGGAATATGGCCTCCCACGACTCTTCTGTTATGCTCTGCTGCTGCTGTTCGTCATCCTCAAAATAGAACACACTTGTAGATGCGCGAGGAGAAGACGTCATGAGCGATTGGTCATAAAACGGTTCCTCCTCACGTGTGTAAAGCCAAGGAAGCGCAGAATCTTGATTGTTCCAGTCGTAGATGTCGCTGTAGGCCTCAACAGGTAAAATGATAGGCGGTGGGCAAGATGGCGTTGTTGTCACTTCCTTTGGCGGCGGCGTGGGTGGGATGAAAGCAGCGGTGGAAAAAGGCAGTTCAAATGCCAGATCTAGATACTCTTTATCATAATCCTCGTCTTGTTGCGGGCTGGGCTGGCTGATCCATTGGTTACGACCCATGACAATATAGAGTTGTGACAAGAGCTGCTCGTACAGAAATCTCGATTTAGGCTTGAATGTGTATGGCAAGATCTCCTCCTGGCTAAAGGGCATGACTGTCTGAAATTCAAGGTTTTCTTGATCCAATGGCTCTAGTTGTGCTGTAGGAGGAGTAGGAGAAGCTTGAGCTTCAACAATGCATAATCTTAATGGATCCTCTGTCCAAGCAGCTTTTTGAATGCTGTGGTGCATCAGTAAATCCATCGTGTTTTCTTTGGGATAATGCGGTGCCATGTATTGCTGCTCAACGGTGTCTTCAGTCATGTTGATTGAGATGCGCCGAGTTTCATGATCTTCTTCGATTGCGTTATAAAATCGCTGCATGGGCAAGCCGAGTAACAAATTTAACGCCTTGTTGGGTTCATTATTCTTCTTTTTCAATGGTGCTGCAGGCAATGGCTTGGGAAGCGGTTTTTCAGCAGGTTGACTTGAATAAAACATTTGGCAATGAGAAAAAAGAGCATAGTTTGGTCGAACAATGAGCAAAGCTGTCATGCTATTTTAATACATTTCGATGCCAACCGACCCTTCAAAGTTTATTCCATCAAGGCTATTGTTTCTCCATATCTATTGAGATAGTTCAACAAATAAACTAAAATTTTAATGTGGACCTTCAGCCAAGATGTAGCATGCTGTCCTTTATACAAGAATGGCTTGTACGTAAGTCAATCCGCTTGAATTATTTATAGCGTTATACACAACAGTATCTCCATGGTAACATCTACGCAGATCCGTTCGATCATTAGCTTGGATGAGCACGCTGCAGAGTGTTTTCAACATCAGCGCAAAAGCGATCATCAAAGCCCAAAAACATTTAATGGGATTTTTCCTGAAATTAGTAGACCCTTTTTTTTTTTTTTTTGCTTTTCTTTGCGTTTATCAACTCATTATGCCCATCAGTCATTTGAAAAAGTTTTCTACTTGTGAAGTAAGTCAAGCTGGGAGATTAAGAAGAGGAAAAGAGTGATTGAGCATCTACAGATAGCGGATGCTCTTATCAAACTTGGTAAAGGGCCTTGGGCAGGATATATCCCAGGCATTGATCTTTGGTCACCAACGCACTGCGAAGGAGAAACACGTATTGTAGGACCTGCTTTTACTGTCAAGGTAATGCACATTATGTTGATTTTGCAGCGATAAAGCTAAGTCAAAAGCACTGTAGATGGTACAAAAATCAGACACGACCTCGCCTGTCCCCACAGAGCATTTTGTGAGTATTATCGACTGAACAGTTGACT
>MU619239.1:127082-144511 GCA_025201805.1 Parasitella parasitica
AATAGAGGTAAAAAATGCTGTTTGGGGCGGTCTCATGTCAGCTAGAGCAAAGTCTAAAGGATGCCATGGCGTAGTGATTGATGGGAATGTTCGTGATTTGAACGAACATCGTCAAATGAACTTTCCTGTAAGTCTTTTTGATGGCTCCATAGTGCGTGTATACATGGCAAGATGCATACTAACCATGTATCTGAAAGGTTTTCGCTAGGTCCCACTCTGTGCTTCCGCAGAACGCCTTTGTACGACCTTCTGAAGTCCAGGTTCCTATCACACTTTCAAGAGAATCCCCCGTGGTTGTGCATCCAGGTGACATCATTGTAGCTGATTTGGATGGCATTGTAGCTATACCTCAAGACTTGGTTGAGCAAGTCATTATGAACTGTGAAAAGTATGTCGCAATTGATGATCAGTGCATGGAAGCATTAAAAGAAGGTCATGGTGTCAAGGAGACATTTGCCAAATACCGAGGGACCTAGGTTGCAAGAACGCTCGGGCCCGGCTTGATTCCTGCTTGCATAAATATGGAAAATATTATTGTTTGACAACAAAACTTTGTGTTCATGTCTATAAAAATGAAATGTTTATTATATAAAATGCTGGATATCTGTACAGTCCAAGAAGAAGGCATATATGTTTGTAGGGAAAAAAGAAAAAAAGAAAAGAAGAATGGTATGTAAGTTTGTCTCATGATGTTGTATATGTATATGTATATGTGTAAAGTCTTATAGTCTATAAAGAGGGTGAATAGAGGTGGAGGGAGCAGAGGGAATAGGAGATAATGTCATAGATCTATGATGATATGGATGAGCATATGGTAAGCGTAAGGAAGGCAATGGAATTTTGTGATGTCTCATTGTCATTGTTTGTGCTGTAAAAGGAAAGTCGTCATTGTTATCAGATGATGAATCACTAACAATGCTGCTGTTGCTGCTAATGTCGTTTGCATAAGAGGAGGGTGCATGTCTGGCATGGGTAGCATCACCGGAAGGAGATGGGAACCATTTTGGTTGAGCATAGTTTGATGTTGGTGGTGGTGTTTTGGGGTCACTGAAGCATGATGTAACAGGACTAGTGGGACTAACGGATGATGAAGATGACATTTCTGGGGAGCCTTCTCCCGCCAATTTACGTGATTTTCGAATGCCTTGTAGGGTTCTGTAACGGTTGAAGCAAGTAGCGCGCTTGCGATGAGGTAAAAGATCTGAGATTTGTCCCCATGTCAATCTCTGAGCAACACCTTGTCGGATGATATTGTCTTCATATTCAGAGAATCTACTACGTGGCTTACCAATGATATGTTGGTGCTGAAGATGCTGTTGATGAAGGTGATGAAGATTCATAGGCTGATTGCGCTCATGGTGGGTTCTATTGTTGGCCGAGGGAGCAGAAGAAATCGTAGGAGTGGAAATATGTCTAGAGTGCACACTTTTGCTGCTGTTGCAGTTGTAGTTGCGGTTGTGGTTGTTAGGCAAAGGGTTAAGCAAATCAGAGACTGTAAAGAATCGAAAATGTTAGTTGACATGAAAAATGAATACGATCAAATATTTACCATTCATTTTCTAATGGTTTTTTTTTTCTTTCTTTCTTATTCTGTGTTCGAGTCAGGTCAATTGGTATATGAGAAGATGAAAATAACCTTTAAATCATTGAGAAAACCTTGGGTCTTTATATAGGAAAAGAGTTCTTGTCTTGAAAAGGGAATAATAACAACAGATTTTTTTTTTAGACGTGCAGCTGCTTTTGACTTGAAATAATAACAATAACAATAACAAAAGCTAAATTATTAAATGCATCCATGCTCATTCAACTTTATTATACCTGTTCGCCTTCTCTCAACATGCCTACATCTCTTTGCTTTTTCAGCTTTTACTTTTCACTTCACTTGATATAAATTGACTACGTCAATATGCAATTATCTATATAGACTTAGTACTAGAATGATGATCGGCTGCTTAAATTACCACGATGCTGTCATATTACAAACAGCATCATAAAAATTAATTGACGACAAAAAGCCATTTGAAATGTTTGTTTGTAAAAAGTACAATAAACTCTTCACGATTTGCTATTTTTATGAGGGATTATCTGAATAGTTTGGAGAAACTAAAAATACTTTCTTTGTTTAAGACTTGTTGACAACAATAAAATTTTATTACTTGTTTTGTAAGCCCAAGTAACACTAAACCGTTAAGCGGAACACTTTCCGCATTTTTAAAAACTGTTTGTGCGTTTGTCTGCTGTTGCTTATCATGCCTTGGAGCAATAGCATTTCATGTACGTAACTAAAAATAATGCGGGATCATCGTTACTCTTTCAGAAACCCAAAATATACGCGTGATTCATCTTAGATGATGATGATAATCGCCACCCTTTTTTTCCATCTGGTACTACCATGGCACATAAATTATACTGTTGCTGCCGTCTTTTTGCGTATAACAATCAGCATGTGTTTTGTGAATGAATGTCTATTTTTACATTACAACATTCAATTGAAAAAAAAAAAATGTTGTCGCTGAAAGCTGTACTTGCAAACAAATGAAATATCACAAACGATAATCCTTTAATTAACCACGAATCCGCATTGACTATTTGAAAATATATCCAATTTAAGGCTGACAATGGCTCTGTTGTGTCACCTTATGGAAGTGTGGTCAATTGCACGCTTTTAATATTATCTTAATATATGAAAAAACAATGAAATTCACATCAACGAGGTAATAAATGAGTTTATTGAATGGAATTTAACTTGCAGCTGCTGCAAACAGTAGTACTAAGAACAAGGATATAATGGATTAATCCAGTGTAACAGATTTTCTTTTTCTTTATTTGGCACATAACAAAAGATGCAAATGTTAAGTTCAACCTGCACATGTTATTTTTTTTATAAACATGTATATCAAGGGGGCGTTTCCTTACTTGCACAGATCTTTGATCCGTCCAGGGCTTTTTCAGCATATAATTGCGATATGCAACACAAGTAAAGCTTTGGAAATATGGTAGGTAGTTACAGTATAATATGATACCTAAAAAACGTCATATTATCAGAAACTGTGTATAAGCACCATGCTTTATAATCGCTGATTTTAGCCATTAAAGGTTGGCATTTCTTTTTTTTTCGTAAATAAGAAGTATTGGATGACTTTATGTAGGTGATCACTGACGCATAACCATGATGTTTTATTCCATCCGCATTACTACTCCTGCAAGATTACATATATGGTGCGCATGATTGTCTGCAAACGTAATATGGCTCTAAATGTCTATGATCACACCTTTTCTTAAAAATTAAGCCCACATGAGCTTAAAACTATGATTTATGTAATAGAATTTATTTAACCGACTGTTACTTTAAGCAACACCAAAACTTTCTTGTTCACGAATAATAATGAGTAAGACGGCGTATCTCAATATTACTTTTTTATTTCCATCTTTTGATTTCCGTGCATATATACCAACACGAATGTAGTTGCTTCGATTTTTTTTCTCATTACTGATCTGCCATAATGTAGGATAGGAGATCATGATAATGTACTTCAATTAAAGATTTTAGATTGTTCAATGATGTGTTGTCATACCGTACTTGTCGAAACAGGAGAATAAAGTCTTTGTTTCAAATCAAGAAGGTTATCTGTAACACAGATCTGTATGATTGACAAACAATAAGGTACTGTCAGATCAAAGATCAATAGCTTTGTAGTATAATAATACATCGTATCCTGTTAAGCTGCTTGCAAATTATTCTTATCGATTAGTATCGACTAGTATTCTAAATAAGTCACCAAAAACTTATGTAGTTGTAAAAAGTATAAATAGCAGATGCAAAGTTGAATCTTTAATAAAGTAATCTCAAGTTTTCGTATCTCGTTAATTCAGCGTTTTATTTTACACTTTTCTTATTTCGATCTTGCAGATCTCAACAATTACTTGAAAGCTATATCTGTATATTACTTTGTGTATAAAAAACAAGGATCTTTATACAACGTCGTAAAATTGCAGAAATCAGCTTATCAACAACATCCATCGACCAACTAAGCATTAACATTAATTTATCATTCACGACATAGCTTTTTCTTATCTTTTCATATAATAAATTAATCAAATATTATCAATTTGATAGCAACATCATGCAGCAGGGTTGTTAATCTCAAATACTTTCAATAGTCTTTTTTCATAATAGCAATAACAACTACATTTATATACGGTACAAGCTGTCCTCACTCCACCCCCAACTGCAGTGAGTTATCATTATATTTCCAAGTTAGATCTCGGTTCTACGGTTCTTTCAGCAGAGGTTATGAGTTATTAATGAAAAAATTGATAAAAATGTTTTCGCCAGGTGGCGCTGTGTTTTCCAAGTTTGGTCGTGGCTCTATGATTCCTTTCTAGACGAAGCGATGACCAAAAAATAAAATAAAAGATCGTCGTGCTTAACGATAAGGGTTGGAACAACATCAATATTCCTCTATTAGATAATTGTAAACGGCCATATGCATTTTAAATTTTTTCAGCACAGTTGTACGTAATGCTATTGATTTATACGAGTTGATGTTGTGTACACGAATGTATGACTTCGTGATTGACAGCCGACTGTAAAAACCAAGGGATACTATACAATAGGTAAGAAATAATCTAATATAAGGTACTTGTTCTCTGTAATATAAATATACACTCCCCTCTAATGTACATAGAATTACGAGTGCAGAAATGATCAATTAACTTATAAATATGTATATTAAAAAATGTATAATACGACTATTTGCACGCATCATAGCGTTGTTCGTGCACAGTTCGGACGCTTGCCCTTTGGACCATTCTCAATAACAGTATTCTGAGGACGGCCATAAATAAGAGCCAAAGGTTGCTCAATTGCTTCTCTAGGTTAATAAGAATAGACATGAGTCAATGGTTTCTATGATTTTTTTTTTTCACACTCTCAAGTCATTTCCTTTGGGATTCAAATGGTCATTGCTAAAGTTGGTAGGAAACTTATTAGGATGGCAGGCCTCAATCAGATACGAACCGCCATTACAAAAAAATGGGAATCTAATATCTAAGTTTCCGAATTCTATGGCTCTTCCCGCTGATTTCCGTTCAATAATACAAAATTACAAATTTATAAACGAAGTAGTTTCGGAAACCATCCACCAGCGTGATATACTCACAATTCCAGGTACCATGTTGGTGTGCACTAGAATGTTTCAACAACACTACTTGCTTTCTTGAATGAAAGAATATTATAAAAAACCCACTGTTACGAATGAAATAAAAGTAAACTTGAATGAAATTGATAATCTACCTTAAATCAAGTATGAAGGCAAGGCCTCGACATAAACCTGATAGTAAAGGCCAATCTCTTCACATTCATGTGGGTGAATGTTTCTTGATAGCATAGTATACATACACAATGCAATGCAATGCATGGCTATCCGATGCCTCACTTTCGTTGGTTACTTTGCATACTACATGACAAGTATATGTCCAAGTCTTGGTTTTCACGTTAGCTACCAAAACAGCAAAACTAACAGATATTATTTCATGAATATATTAGCCTAAAATTATGAGACCAACTTGAAAAAGGAAAAACTTGGCCATAGAAATGCAAAGACAACAAATTGTGGACACAGCAATAAATGAGTGTAACATGAAGAGTGTATTACAGGAACGTGGAGGTGTAATGGCTGATCTTGCGTATAGGGAAGCATTGACCTCAGAAGCCTTGTCGTTTCGACAGCAAAAGTTGAATATTTTGTTTGTTTGGCAATCATTTCATGAGACCTTAAATTTGCATGAAACGGGGAGGTTAGAAGACGTTACAAAGGATTATTAGGTGAGACGCAAGTTTGATTCAGACAATAAGATTCATGAGCGCTCCGAAACTCAGGAAAAGCACAAGTGATTCTTGCGAAAATCAGGAACCCTATTCTAATCCAATCTCTAATGTCACTTTTTTTTTTTAGGTTTGTGGCGGGGGGGGGGGAGGGGAGATTGCACTCAAAGCCTTCATATATTAAATGTTGAATTGATCTTGAAAAACCTTTATCTCTTTCAGCTTTTGAACTTTTATCACTTTCCTTGAACCAACATTTCAAATGAAGGCTACTGTCATTACCTCATTCATTGCCCTTTTCATCGCTACTGCTGTCGCTCAGACAACTGCTCCGTTTTACTTGACTAGCCCCATCGTTGGCACCTCCTACAAAGCCGGAAGCACGTAAGTCCATGACATTGCATTATTGACTTTTGCCAGACGATTTAACAACCATTCGCTTTTGTAGTGTTACTATTAGTAAGTTTGCTTTACAGTTGTGCTTGCCCAAGAGTATCACACCTAACATTTGATCATAGCTTGGACCAATGGTGTCGATGAAGCTGCTCAAGTTTCTCTTCTTACGGGCACCAATGCTGCTACCATGACCCCCACCAGCGACTCTTTCACTATCAAGGGTTCCGATGGAGAGTATGAATGGAAGGTAAAATGCAACGTGCTCCATGGCTAAATCGAGTCAACTCAATGTTGCAACAAAAGACCTGGTTTTATTAACAAAAAAAAAAAAAAATTAACAGGTGCCTTCTGATCTCCCTCAAAATGCAACCTTTGCATTCAAGATTGATTACACTGACTCCAATGGTGTTGCGTAAGTAATACAATATCATCAATTGGTGGCACATTCAATTTCACAGCACTAAATCCTAATATTCGACTGTGCACAGCGGCTCTACCTACTCTAGCGGTTTCACCATTGCCGGTACCACAGGTGATGTTGTTTCTCAATCATTCATCTCTTCCATTGCCACCGCCGTTTCTACCGCCCCTGCCACTGCTCTCTCTACCGCGGCTTCAATTGTCTCTGCCAGCAAACCTAGCGCACTTCCTTCCTCATCTGTTCTCGTTAGATCCAGCGCCGCGCCTACTTCTGCCAGTGCCAGAGCCACTGCATCTGCCTCCACTACTCCTCAAGTTCCTTCCGCTGCCAATGGATCCAAGGCTCCCATTGTTGCCATCTGTGCCATCGCTATGATTGCCTCAGCCCTCTATTTTTAAGTACATAATTTACTAGTAAAGTTTAATGTTTATTGCACTTTAAAAAGCCAGGAAAAGAGGAGGGTATATGTATCCATCTAAAACAGACCATCATTTCTAAATAATTGCATGTACTGGTAACTGGTATGAGCAGTTGTGAATTCGTTATTACTGAGGCCCACTTGCTCATAGTTGTATTCGTATTCACAAGATAACTGAGCGGTTGGAGGTACAATTGATTCTACAAATTCTTGAAACAGCTTGCTGGCATTGTTGGGTGTTGTACATGGATGATAATCGATCTTTCAAGGCATGAGTAAGCTAGAGATTATACATCTAATCCTCCTTGCACATACCTCTAGCAGCAATCCCTTGTATGTTGATCCCAACAGGATATTTGCTACCCTCAATGTGAAATCACCAATTTCGTAGCTTGTCCCCTATCCACATAAATTCAGCCTATTTTCCCCAACCCCCCCCATTGAGATAAAAGCCCGCATTCTCATTGTTTACCTCGATTGTTACGCTCTGCCTCAACTGCCATAGGTTCTTGAGACGTGAAAGGATGATTTCCATTTCTTTTTCTGCTTCAATGACCACATTGCCATCCACCATGCAATACACATGTCCAGGTTGTTGCGCAAGCGATACTTGGTACAGCAGTTTGCTGTCTTTGAGCGCCATTTGTCTGTTGTTTTGGTTGTTATCGCGTAGTACTTTGAAAGAAAGCGACCAAGGGCCTGTGTTTTTACCGTGCAGTGTTTTAGTAACATGCTCGGCTATGAATGTGAAATCGCGCATGCCGGTAGCATTTTTCCACCTAACAAGACTGATTCGGCTGTTAGTACGGCAGGTTTGATTCACTCAAATGTGTGGCTACTACCAAGTGACACCCATTTTGTAAGATAAAATGTTTCGGGAAGCGAGGAAAGCGCCTGAATGTTGTTCATACAATTATACGGCAGTTGCGCCTCTCAAGTTCCATTAGTGGCTTGGCTTTACTCATTCAATGCATTTATCGCATCGAGAATGTCGATATACTTTGACTCAAGATGCATTCGCCACATTTAAGCTATCAGACATGGCACATATGCATTCAATGTCGGATTATTGTTGAAAAATGTTCGAGATTAGCATAAAAATCAAACAATAAAATACCTTTTTACAGTTGTCTGTTGGTGATTTACATGAAAAAAAAGGAAATTGAAGATGTGCTGCATGGCTGCTACATATCAATACATGCAGCATGTGTTTTGAAAAGACCATGGCGTCTAAAAATTCTCCATAAAGACAACTGCTTTGTCTAAAAACTAGGCACTTTCAACATGTTGTCACAAAAAAAATCGTGTATCACAAATATAAGACACAGGAAAAAAAAGTTTATTCATTGCTTCCTCTTGTCGGTACCAATATGGGAAACTCACTCTCAAGAAGCTCTAATCAGGATAAAGGCACAAAAAGAGCTCTTGAATCCGAGGATTTATTTGAAAACCTTAAAAAAAAAGGCCGTTTTGAAGATGAGCCCACAATTGCCATCAAGGAAAGCGACGTGGGAATAGTTGCTTATGTCAATCCTCACTTGAAAGGTTTTCATAGCATATTGAAATTCAGGTAAGCTTTTGCTAGGAGGCAGGAAAGCAGTGTGCCTGACGATCTGTAGAGCTGAGGATTTTCTTGTAAATGAAGTTGACATGGACAGGAATATTGTTCACCTTACGTCTCTGGAACCCCCAAACACCAGAACCAAGGTAAATGCTTAATACCGAAATGTATTCTTGTTGCAGAAAATTAAACAACTATCAGGAAATCAAGCAAGATTACTACCCATCTAATGTGTTTGACAAACATGTTGCTGAAATCTTGAACACCGAGTTTGCTCAGCAATTCCGCCATTTCCTCGAGCATCCTGAAGTGGAAGATGCTGTTCTTACGATTAAAGTATGTTCAGTCCAGTATTGATGCAGAAATAGTGATTGATTGATTGTTCATAGACTGACAAGGACCAACGCATAATGTTTTATAATTTGGTTGAGAAACATTTAAAGGCCAAAGTCAACTGCCGTGGCAAAGACGGAAATCTGGTCATAAGATGGCCTTCAACTGTGCATAACGATGGTAACTTGACAGTGACAAGTGTATGCCACGAAGCACAGAACTGAACTTTTGAATGCCGTTCTATAGAATACATTGATTGGAAAGCTCTTGGTGGCGACTATTTGCAAGTCAGTATGTACAAAGCTAGCATCGATACCATGAATGCCATCAATATCATCTCCAAAAAAACTTCGTAAGTTGGTTCTCCCCTCCCCCCTCCCCCTCCTCCCTCCCCTCCCCTCCAGAATCGAGGCAGCGTGTAGGCGTAGCTCATAGTTTGAAAATAGAATTCATCCTAAAAACTTTGGTTATGCCGGAAACAAAGATGCTCGTGCCATTACAACGCAAACACTCACATTGAAGAGCATTAAGCCCGGTCGTATTATCATGGCCCAGGAAGACTTGATGCAGAATGGCATCTATCTTGGTGATTTCAAGTAAGCTATGGAGCATACCTATCGCCTCCTTATTTCTGACTTTTTGCATCAGGTTCGTTCCTAAAGGGTTGACACTCGGAGACTTGAAAGGAAATCACTTTACTATCGTACTCAGAGACATACGAGGTGCCAACGAAGACGAGTTGGAATTGTCGTTGCGTTCCTTGCAAGACAATGGGTTTTTGAATTATTTCGGCATGCAAAGATTTGGTACAAGCACCGTGCTGACTCATACTGTCGGCTGTGCGATTATGAAGAAACAATACGAAGAAGCTTCCAATTTGATCCTTGATCCTCGTGAGGGGGGTATGTATTATTAATGTCAACTCGTGTTACATAATATACTTGGTAAACTAAGCGAGCTCCGTTTTCATGTAGACCGTGAGGAATACCATATTGCCAGAACTCTCTGGAAGGATACGCATGATCCTGATGCCGTGCTCGCAGTTTTCCCGAAAAGAGCTTATGCTGAACGTAAATTACTTGCATCCTATGCTCGAAGCCCTGCGCAACATGCAAAGGCTATCAAAAGCGTAAGTTATTATACTGATTCATGCAATCCGTGTTTCTCACGTTTCCTGCTAATAGCTGCCTAAAAATATGCTTTCCCTGTACTCACATGCGTACCAGTCCTACATTTGGAATCGAGTTGTTTCTGAGCGTGCAAGGCTCTTTGGTACCGATAAACTTATGGTAGGAGATCTTGTCATGGTGGATGCTAATAAAAGCCAAGACTCTGGTAAACCCGACGATAATGTAGGTAGACGTAATTTTGCCAATGTAAGTTTATGCTTGTGCGTGTTTGTGTGTGTGTTTGTGTGTGTGTGTGTGTGCCTGCATATATGCAATATACTCGGTATATTTTAACCTCCAAAAATATATAGCGCAAGGTTCCCAAAGTGCTCACTGCACAGGATTTAGAAAGTTACTCTATTGCGGATGTAGTTTATCCTTTACCTGGCAAGAAGTCTGTGTACCCTGATAATGAAATTAAAGAACTGTACAGAAAATTTATGGGTAATTGTACTTCAAGGCAGATGACTGCAGATGCTCATACGATTATTTTCTTCATGTAGCCCAAGATGGTATTTCCATGGAAAAGAGAGATAATCATTTCGAGTAAAATTGCCATATTTAATACAATTTAAGTGTTAATCTTCTACATAGTGGATTAAACGGTGACTACAGAGCCATGCTGTCAAAGCCTGAACAAATGGGCTGGTAGGTTACTGATATACACGCGTCAAAATCAACTCAACTGACAAGTGCGCATAGGTCGTTTGTTCGCTATAATGACCCTACTGAAAAACTCTGCAATACAGACGTTGACAGACTCGAAAATAAGGATGAGCCAGTTGGCATTGCTGGTACTTGTTGGCAGAAAACTTTAATATTTCTGGTATTAACGATTCCCACCCTTTAACCATATATGTACAGATGGACAATATCTAGCTCTAAAAGTTGAATTCACACTTGGTACTAGCCAGTACGCAACAATGGCATTGAGAGAAATTATGAAAGCAGAAACATCTTCGCAAGCACAATCTACTCTTTCTCATAACTAACTAGTATTTACATAATATAGAAATCAAGATAATGTTGATAGACGCATATTTAATAAAGAGGCTTCTTTTTTAGTATTTTTCCCCGCAATTTACGGTTGATAATTAACTTTGCATCAGCAAGATCTCTATCAAATATCCGAACATTAAGATTTAACGAGATAGTGAATCGGTTGATAAGATAGCAAAAATATAGTATACAAGACAGCTATAGACATCCCTGCATCAAATGATAAGTGTTTAAGCAACAAAAATTTATTCTTTTTTTTACTTACCAAAGGCGAAAAAAAAAAAGAATCACGCCACCTCAAGACATGGAAATCTATCAAAAAAAACTGAAAACTTCATTTCTCACGAATGATATTGGGAAGTTGTATATTCAAAGCAAAATACCAATCATTATCAGACTAAAAACATGTAGCGCCTTCCGGATTTTAAACACATGGCAAATATACCGGTATAATCGCTGAGATCGTGTTACACTCATGCTAGACCCAATTGAAAGGAAAAGACACAGGATGAATTTCATATAAAAGGGACCTATCTTTTGTGAATTCGAATCTTTTTTTTTCTTCTTCTTCTATATCTCAAATACAATCAATTTATCAAGCCAACATGTCCAGCAACAACGCCAACGTCTACCTCAAGAATGCCCGCTACGGTAAGGATCTCGTCCGTCTTTTAAGAGTCTACAAGGAGGGCAATGTCCAACACTGTACCGAGCTTACTGTAAGTTGATATTTCACGAGTCGGAAATTGACATGGGTTTAACGCTGTTCGCAATGTCTATAGGTCAGACTTTTGTTGGAAGGTGATATCGAGACCTCTTACACCAAGGCCGATAACTCTGTCGTTGTCACTACCGATACCTGCAAGAACACCGTCAACGTCATTGCCAAGCGTAGCAAGAATGTTGACAACATTGAAGTCTTTGGTCAAGAGATCACCGAACATGTCTTGAAGCAATATGCCCATCTCTCCGGCGCTTTTGTTGATATCATCAAGCACAAGTGGACCCGTCTTATTGTTGATGGCAAGCCTCATAACCACTCCTTTGTCCGTGATGGTGAGGATATCCAAACCGCCAGTGTTCACCATTATCGTGCTGGTAACGAGATCCGCATTACCTCTGGTCTTGACAAGCTCCTCGTCCTCAAGACTACCGGTTCTGCTTTCCATGGTTTCTACACTGATGAGTACACCACCTTGGTCCCTGTCTGGGATCGTATCTTTTCCACTGCTGTTGACTGCAAGTGGACCTTTGTCTCCAAGTCTTCTGCCACTCTCCGCAACGTCGACTTCAAGGCCATCCATGCTGGTGTCAAGCAAATCACCTGTGATACCTTCGCCAAGGATGACTCTGCTTCCGTCCAAGCTACTCTCTACCTCATGCAACAACAAATCTTGGCCAAGTTCCCTGCTGTTGCTGAAGTCTCTTATGCTTTGCCCAACAAGCATTACGTCGGTGTCGACATGAGCAAGTTAAACATTGACAATGCTGGCAAGAACATGGAAGTCTACCACCCTCAAGCTGATCCTTCCGGTAAGTTTATATATATACGCAAAGGGATATATGAGAGAATTGCAAAGAAACTCATCGCTTTGCACATGTAGGTCTTATCACCGCCACTGCTGCCCGCAAGGAATCTAAGTTGTAAATGCAACTTGGTATTGAAAAAAGGAAAATACAAGATTTGATGTCGATGATCCTACTTTTTCTCTTTATGTTTGATATTATTTTTCCCCCCCTCAAAAATTGACGAAATACCTGCGACTTTATAACTAATCCTTTTAACATTTTCAGTATCTTGCGTTGTCTCACTATTTTATAATTTGTTAACTGCGTTAGCAAAGAGTATTTTAGTGATGATCAATTTTGCTTGATCATAATTATTAAAATTCGATATGTTATTGTGTAAATAATACATATGTTAAACAAAAAAAAAAAATCACTGGCTTTTTCGATATCTTAATGTATAATGTTTATGTGAGGTATATTTGTAACTTTAGATATAGTGATGTAATAAACTTTATCTGATTATCAACATCAAATGACGGTTGCTGCTGCAACTATTGCATTGCTTACAAGTTATTGCAATACATCATATACAGCTCAGTCAAATGATATGATCTCAAATCGAAGGTTAACGCATCCATGTATAAAGTACAATTCATCAAAACAGCCAACTATATGTAAACATATAAAGTAATTCATAGATGGAATGAGGAGGAGTCAAAAGTTACATTTGCAAACAAATTTAGCATTCCAAGTTCAGAACCCTGAAGTAAGGAGCATTATTATCAGACAAAAGTCTGCACAAAAAGGCATCCGTTGCTGGAATCCATGTGATACAGAGGTTTTTGAGCTACCCTTGTAAAATACTGCACAATAAACCATGTCTTGGCTTAGAACTGTCTTGTTATGATGTGACTCTTGCAAGACAGAAGTACAGGTATAAACGTTCAGATTTTTTTTCAATTAGCTCGTGTTTTCTCTACATATTAATGGAATATCATCCTCATAAGTGGTTATCTAGGATTCAAGAAAACATGCTTAACACGATGTTCCAAGATCAAAATTCTTACTTGAAAACTATTGTTTATAAAGCTAATTTACTCTTTATGAACCTTGTAAAAAAAGTAATACATGTTGGATAATAAGATTTAGATGAAAAAATAAAAAAAAATAAAACATCAGGACATACGCACTTTGAACTTTTACATACGACAAAGAGTTGCATCGCATTCTAATGAGTAGACAAATTACAGGAAATATTCAAGTTGTCCACACTTCAAGTGTTTAGTAATGAAAAATTTATAGTGTAATAGAATACGTTTGCGATACAAGCAAGGCCTAATACTTGCAATTACCAACCCATCTAGGCATTGGGATGACCTCACGAACATTCTCTAGACCAGTGAGCCAGAGTAATAGGCGTTCAAAACCTATTCCATAGCCACCGTGAGGAGCACTGCCGTATTTACGTAAATCAAGATACCATTGATAATCCTCCAAGTTCATCTTGGCATGCTTCATCTTTTGCTCCAAGACTTGATAACGCTCTTCACGCAGCGAGCCGCCAACAAGTTCTCCGATACCAGGTAGTAATAAATCAAAGCACCCTACAGTCTTCTCGTCTGGATTGGCTCTCATGTAGAAAGGCTTCAGTTCTGAAGGATAATCTGTGACAAATACAGGCTGGTCGCAATAGTCGGATGCCAGATAACGTTCATGCTCTGAATGGAGGCTGGAGCCCCAAGTAGTAGGAAAGTGGAATTTGTTCTTTTTCTTGTTTTGAGCCTTCTGCAGTGCATCTATCGCCTCTGTGTAAGTCATGCGCACAAACGGTTTGTCGACGCTTTTGTGCAATCTCTCCAGCAAGGACTTGTCAACCCATTGATTGAAGAAATCAAGGTCCTCGCCACAGGTGTCCAAGACATAGCGAGTTGTTTGTTGTACGCAGCCCTCTGTTACATCAAGCAAAGGCGCCAAGTCGTCAATAAATGCCATTTCAGCCTCCAACATCCAAAATTCAGCCAAATGGCGTGAAGTCAGTGATTCTTCCGCTCTGAAAACGGGCCCAAATGTATACACACGCGACATGGCTGAAGCTGTGATTTCTGCATGCAACTGTCCCGAAACTGTCAGATAAACTGGCTTTTTGAAGAACTCCTGTGGGTCTGTGGTATCGATAGGGGACACCTTGAAAACTTCTCCGCCTCCTTCACAATCATGCGACGTCAAAATGGGTGTGTTTGTCAGTATGAATTCTTGGTCTCTAAAAAAGTCTCGAAGCCCTTCGCTCGCAGCATTTCTAATTCTGAGCATAGCGCTTCCTGTGTTGCCACGCATCCGCAGATGTCCAATACTTCTTAAAAAGTCTATTGTATGTCGCTTTTTTTGGAGCGGGTATGTCTTTTTTTTTTTTTTCGTTGCTGTTGGTTAGCTGATTGTTCATGTCTGGAAGCTACAACTTACATCATCGCATTCGCCAAGCAATTTTATGCTGTCCACCTTGAGCTCTTTGGTTTGTTCCTTTCCGAGACTTGGTACTAATGAACCATGCAGTTCTACGCAAGCACCAGTTGTCAATCTGATTTTAGTTTTTAGATTAGCTCTTGGCAGATTTGTGCTAAATAGTCCTTTTTTTTTTTTTTTTACTTTTTAGAATCCTCACTGCTAAGAATGGCCTGAATGCCCTTCAAGTTGGAGCCATCATTGATGGTCGCAAAGCTGATTTGCTTTTGTTTGCGCACAGAACGAATCCATCCCCTTACGCCCACATTCGTGATGTCTTCCTTCAGTATCGTCTTGATGGTTTTGTTGGGTAAAATTGATTTCGCTGTCCCGTAATTGGCTTTCTGTATAAGTTTTGGGATGTTGAAGCGATTCATGTTTACTACAAGAAATAGAAAAGGCGGGCTAGGGGGTAGATGTCAAGGATTTGCATCTCGCCAAATGTTCAAAGCCAGTTCAATGTTGAGCATCTCTAGCAACATGATGTCACTTTGCTATTGCCATGGATACTGACATCTGCGGTTGCTACTGTGAAAAGCCTGACAGCCAGCGCCGTCGAATGACCCGGTGGATTCACGTAACATATCTTCCTTCTTCCAAGGTTGGCGCATTGATTGAGATACCATCAGCATTTGTTCAGGGTATCAAAGGTTAACTAGTCACATTTAGCTTTGGAATCCCTAACTTCTTGACCTCGCCTGAGTCTAGGGTGGGTCGAGTTTAGTGCTGGAAAAAAAAAAAAAAATGATGTAGGGAACCATCTTGATAAAAAATTCTCTTTCTTTTCTCTTATATTTCCTTGAATAAAACAAAAAAAAAGAAGATAAAAATGGCCACACCCGAGTCTTCCCCAGCAGCAGCACCCAGATTGTTTTCTCCTCTTTCTGGTTCATTCGGCCTCAAAGACCAAAAGCCTGCCGGCTCTCCTTTGAACCCTCTTCAATGGCCTGCTTGGTTCTCGTACCAAAAAGGACGTCTCAATCTACCTAGCCCTGGAAAATTCGAAAGACTTCACGGTGAAGTTACCAAAGGTAAAAAAAAATAAAAATAAAAAACCTAATTACTATGTAAATATGTGTATATTGAATGTCAATATGTTGGCTATTTCTTCATGTAGAGGTTTTCACCACCAATTATCTCTTTGATGGTGCTCAAGCTAATATTGTCAAAGAACTTTCCGGCAACTTTCACGTTCAACACCAATTCTCTTTGGGCTCCCAAGTCATGCCTCCCATGTATAACTTTATGTCTGGTTACATGACTGAGCGAGTAAGTATTGTCAAGGGAGGATGGAGGGGCAAGTGAGACGCACGGGAAGTGCCCAATGCATTTATCGTTGCTGCTGCAAAAAGTCAGATTTTGACACTTCATATCATAGACTATGTTACAAGGTACTATGGACAATGACACCAACCTCAACGGTGTATTCAGACATGCCTGGTCTCCCTTCTCTGTTACAAAGGTCGTTGCACAGGTAAGAGTGAAATACACTGGTATGTCACTCGGTAGTGATGAATCATTGTTTTAGCTTACCAACATGCCCGGCCATTCCATGCTTCAAGTCGAGCAAGAAGTCAATGGATCAGACTATTCCATGACATTCAAGACCATGAACCCTAATCCTTTGGAGTTAACCGGTCTTTACATGGCCTCCTACCTTCAATCTGTCTCTCAAAATTTAGTCATTGGATCTGAAATTGTCTTGCAACGTCCCACTCCTGACATGGAAGAGACTGCAATGTCGCTTGTCGGTAAATATACAGGCAACGACTACATTGCTACTGCACAATTCCAAGGTGTTGGTGCGATACAAGCTAGCTACTATCAACGTATTAACGAGAAGGTTGACTTTGGCGTTGAGCTTAATTTGATGGTTCAAGGCGGACGTAGAGAAGCTGTTGCCACTGTCGGTGGCAAATTTGATTTTAGACAGGCGACTTTCAGAGGCCAGATCGATACTACTGGTAGAGTCTCTGCTGTTTTAGAAGAAAAGATGGCTCCTGGGTTCTCTTTCCTCATCAGTGGTGATTTAGATCATATGAAGGTAAGAGATATACTTGATTTTCCTTTCAATTTCATACTGACAAATCTTTAAAATTCGAAAAACAGGGCCAAAGCAAGTTTGGTGTCGGTATCATGTTATCCGCTTAGATCTATTGTTTTCTTCTTCTATAAATGCTTATATACAATATTGTCTCTCTCTTTTTTCCAGACATTTTTTCAATCTTTCTACTTTTGTACAAAAACAAACAAAAACCAAAAAGCTTCCAATTTAAAAACGTATTATCTCTCGTTGA
>MU619239.1:158366-225680 GCA_025201805.1 Parasitella parasitica
AAAAAAAAAAAAAAAAAAAAAAAAGAAAAGAAAAGATGAAAAAATCAAGGAGAAATCGTACCTGCTGGATGTCATGAATAGGATTCGAGCTTCTTGTAAAGCAGTGGCAATGAATCATTGGGAGTTTATCCGTCGCAAGGTTCCGCCCTTTGTAGATACCTTTGAAAGCATCTAAAGTAGCATGCGACATGAATTTTTTTTTTTAAAAAAAAAAGGCATAATATGTTGATACCATCTAAAGATAAATACCTAAAAACTCGATTGCAGTTGCAGGTAAATTCATGATAAAATGATCAAATACATGGCCATTATTTGTTTCTAATGATAAATCATGCACTGCCTTTTTTATAAATGCACGTCCATCCAAATTGTACGTCTTGATATTTTGTTTGATCTACGATATGGATACTTGTGGCTCAATAACTCGAAGCGGCTGCTACTATCCAATATATGTACCTTGTTGAGTTGAATATTTCCACAAAGCGATTCGTAAGAAGCAGGATTCAGGTCATTTGCATAAACAATGGCACCCTTTTTGACCGCAGGAATCGAGAATGGCCCTACGCCTGCCATTACATCACCTATCAATGCCGTGCATTCAGTAAAATTGCAGGTTTGATTCAAGATGTGTATGCGCCCTTACAAATGTAATCACCCTTTTTGAAAATGTCAATCAGTCTACGGTGTTCTGCTTGCAACCTTGAATTCCAGTACACTTTGGAAAAGTCGAATTGGAACTTGCAATCATTTTCTTTCTATAACATGTGAAACTTAATTGTCAATATCAGGCAGGATACACATTCTGAGCAAGAATATTTTTTTGATCTTTATACCAGTTCTGTGACCATATTGTCATCTCCTGCCAAGACTTCCATTTGAAAGTTTCTAAAAGTATTATCAATTTGATTTGTCTTGTTTACAACACTTTTAATTTTTTTGTTTTTCTGTATAATGATAATAGGGTAAGTTTAAAATACTACGTTCTACAATAGCGCACTTACATCTAAAATCACTTGCGCGATAAAACTTTTAAAAGGCATGTTTTCCTGCTTTAAATTAACATGAGCTTAAAGTGGACATTAGCATACAGAATGCAGCACTGACAGTATTATTCTGCATAAATACCAATGTGGCCTATGGTTGCAAATGAGGAAGGAGTTTCTGCATCTCCTTCTGGCATCACAGAATATAAAATCTGCTCAGTCGTCCAGTAGTCATAATCCACTTGAAACTCATAATTAAGAACATCACAAGTTTTGATAAGCTCAAGTTTATCTTGCGAAAATGACTTATTGACATCTGAATACAGCGTTAATATGCTATGTCATGATAAATGGCCAATATAAACCTTTGATATCTAATCTTAACAAGATCAGCTTGGTGTCTTTTTGTGTACCATCGGATACCACGCTGCGGATACGAGGCTGATTTAATAGTTCGCTATAGTATAGAGTTTTAAACACTGTGAATTATTACTATTTCTTAACAGAAAAAAAAAATTTACTCTTCTAGCTGGGTCATCAATGGCTTTACCAGTTGGTTAGGTGCTCGAATAGCTAATGTAGTAAAGGTTTTTTTGAATGCATCCTTGTTCAGGACTCGCATGCCTCGGTTCTGAGGTGGGGTTAGGCTCGTATCATGCATTTTTGCGATGGAGAAAGGCAAATCTTCATGAATCGACAACCGTGACCCTCTTCTCTTTTTGAAGTGGTGGCTGATCTGTTTGCTGCAGGTACGGATAATTAACCAATAGGATGTTAACTATGCCGGAAATGTCGTTGCACACTGATTGTGGATAAAAATGCACAAGTTGGTTAACCAGACGGTGTATTATCCTACGTTTGTACCGACTATAAAACTCGACAGTTTGCTAGGCTGGATGTACAATAACTAAATCAGTTCAATTTATCTTGATCAAAAGGAAATATATACACAACATAGTACTACTAGTGACACAAATTTCACTTTCCAAATTTTCGCACGCAACCTTTACTATGGCATAAGCAAAAATAGATCTGGTTCCAATATTATAGTTTTGCTCTTGGGACATGCCACCCCAGAAGGCTTCATGTATTTTGCAAAATTCAATTCATTCATTATTTTCAGTCATAATTTAAATACAGAGTAAAGCGACTTTTTTCCTCTACATACCTCATTCGGCAGACGCAAACAAATGTGTGAAAAATACACGATGAGAGTTGAAGCAATTTTAAGAGCTTGGATAAAATCTGGGGTAAAATTCTTGAGCATATGAATGCCACTTTCAAAGTGATACAGTGACTAGTGCTGATTAAGCCTTTGCTTGCTGCTCTGATTGGAGATGCTGGCCGTCATGTATATTTGATCCATTGCTACAATCGAGTATAATTGAATGTTGATTGGCCTTGGGGCCCAACCTATTTAATAAGCCGCGTGATTCTATGCTTCCCCATTTACACAAAAAGAGTAAGGTTGTAAGCGAATGGCCTATAAATTTGAAAAGCTTCCCACTTGCAATTCGGGTTTTTTTCTTCTTTTTTCTTCTTCTTTCTTCTTGCTTAACAAACACTTCTTTGCCCTTTCTCCCCCCTTCTCTTCTACTTAACATGTCCAAGAACGTTTTGACTACATCCAACGGCAATCCTGTCGAGAACAACCAAACTTCCCAAACTGCTGGTCAATGGGGACCTGTGTAAGTTTGATCAATTTTGCCTTGATGCATTGATGTTAACTAGTTGGTTTCTAGCCTAATCCAAGACTTCCACTTGATTGATAAGCTTGGTATGTCATTGAGATGGCCTTGTCACACATGGCCCACTTAATTGAGTTAATTGTATGCTTACACTCTTTTTTTTTTTTTAAAAAAAAAAAGCTCATTTTGACAGAGAACGTATCCCTGAGCGTGTTGTCCATGCCAAGGGTGCCGGTGCTCATGGTGTCTTTGGTACGGAATTGCTGCTTGTCTCAATTCGGCTGTAGATTTACTAACCCTTTGGAATAGAGGTAACTCATGATATCACCCATCTCTCTAAGGCCAAGTTTTTGAGCCACATTGGCAAAAAGACTCCTGTCTTTACTCGATTCTCCACTGTCGGTGGCGAGAAGGGCAGTGCCGATACTGCTCGTGACCCTCGTGGTTTCGCTGTCAAGTTCTACACTGAAGAAGGTATGCAGAGGGTAATCTTGGTTGTGAGTGGTAATTGGCTAACGTTACATTTTGCTTGCAGGTAACTGGGACATGGTCGGTAACAACACGCCTGTCTTCTTCATTCGTGATCCCGCAAAGTTCCCTGGTGAGTTGCAAATTATAGACCATTTGGCATTTGTGAAAAAATATAGCTCTGACATTTGATTCTCCGTTGGGATACAGATTTCATCCACACTCAAAAGAGAAACCCTCAAACCAACTGCGGTGACCCTGACGCCTTCTGGGATTTCTTGTCTCTTGTCCCTGAATCCATCCACCAAGTCACCATTCTTTTCTCCAACCGTGGTACTCCTGATGGCTACCGTTACCTCAATGGCTACTCTTCCCACACACTCAAGTTGGTAGCTGAGGACGGCAGCTTCAAGTATGTCAAGTGGCATTTCAAGACAGATCAAGGCATCAGAAATTTGAAGGCTGACCAGGCTGGTCAGATCGCCGGTTCCGATCCCGATTATGCCACTCGTGATCTCTTCAACTCTATCGAACATGGTGAGTATCCTTCTTGGTCTGTCTATGTCCAAGTTATGGAGCCTGAGGATGCCAAGAAGTATCGCTTCAACCCCTTCGATGTCACCAAGATTTGGTCTCACAAGGTAAGCTATCTTAACATAGTGGGAAGCGCGCATACAGATAAATGCGTGGGGTAGCGCTTTTCTCATCACATGCTAACAGTGCATTTTCATGCGATTTTAATAGGATTATCCTCTTCAGCCTGTCGGTAAGATGACATTGAACCGCAATCCCGAAAACTACTTTGCCGAGACTGAGCAAGCCGCCTTCTCTCCTGCTCACACTGTTCCTGGCATTGATGTCTCACCTGACCGCATGTTGCAAGGCCGTCTCTTCTCTTACCCCGATACCCACCGCCATCGTCTTGGTACCAACTATGCTCAAATCCCTATCAACCAACCTCATTCTCGTGTCGCCAACCACCAACGTGATGGTGCCATGGCCGTCTTGGGCAACGGCGGCTCTGCTCCCAACTACGAGCCCAACTCCTTTGGTGGCCCTTACCAAACCAACGTTGCCGCTTCCACTTTCACTGCTGAAGAAATCCACGGCGCAACTGGCCGCTTCACTTACGGCTTGACTGACGATGACTTTGTTCAAGCTGGCGATTTGTATCGTCTCATGCCCGCCGAAGAAAAGACTGACTTGGTCAACAACATTGCTAGTCACTTGAAGAACGCCAAGAAGCACATTCGCGAACGTCAAATTGCTCACTTTAAGCGTGCTGATTCCGAGTATGGTTCTCGCATTGAAGAGACCATCTTGGCCCTCGGCTCCAAAGCTTAAGTATCTTTTTTGTCAACTTTATTATTTATTTCTAAAGATTCTACCTCTTTAAAAAAAAATTGCTTGATTTTTACAATTAATAAAAAAAAAAGCATTTGTTCAAATGTACAATAATTCATAAAGCTACTTTTTGTTTTTTTTTTCTTCATTATACTGATATATAGTACACAATCTCAGTAAGCAAAAAAGAATATTGGTAAATGAAACGTGGTAAAATGAGAAATGTATATACGGGATTTGATAAGCTGTTGCGTGTGCAATTGGATTGATGAGTGTTTATATAAAAGAGTAGAGCCATAGCACCAATTTAAAGTATTAAAAGCATACATAGTCTTTGCTTGAATGCTCATAGTATCTGCTTTGGCAATCTTTTTGGCAAGTGTACATGTAAATCTTTGGTTGCCCAACAACAATTTTAAAAGGCAATGCAATTGTAACATGCCAAATTTTATTAAAGTTTGCTATTCTTTTCATCGTAGAAAGGGTAATCTGTATACCCAATAGCATCGTGAGTGTAAAAGGTCTTTCTATTATAATTGTTGAGATTATACTCATTCTTAATCCTCTCTGGGAGATCAGGGTTTGCGATAAATGCACGACCAAAAGCGATCAGATTACCGGTTTTTTCAGCAAGCTCAACAGAATGTTTGATTGCAGTAGAGAAACCACCTGCTGTGATAAATGGCCCCTCCCAGAGCTGACGATAATGGTCAAGTGTATCCACCGTGTTCACTTTGCCGTCAACAGCAAAGTCAGAGCGTGCTTCAATAAAATGGAGATAGGCCAGGCTGGGATGATTCTTTTGAAGTTGCGTGGTCAAATAGCCCCAGGTTTTAACAGGATCCTCATCTTTCATGCCCTGAACAGATCCGTTGGGAGAGAATCGAATTGCAGTACGATCGGCGCCAATGGCAGCAACAATACTATCAACAATCTCCAATGTCAGACGGCCACGGTTTTCAGTTGACCCTCCGTATTCATCAGTTCTCTTATTTGTACTAGAGTTGACGAATTGGTCCAACAGGTAGCCGTTGGCGTTATGGATTTCGATGCCATCGAACCCAGCCTCGATAGCATTGAGGGCGGCTTGACGATACGTTTGAACCAGCTCTTTTACCTCCAGGGTCTCAAGAGGGCGGGGTGTTTCATATGGTTTTCCATTGGGCTTTGTTCCTGGAATAGGTATAGCAGATGCAGAGACGATGGACTCCCTGTTAGGGTTCAAATTAGACGAACCGGCTCTGCCTAGATGCCATAATTGCAAAAAGATAACTGCTCCCTTTTCGTGAACAGCAGTTGTTACCTTCTTCCAGGCATCTATTTGCTCTTGGTTGTAGATGCCCGGTGCTTGACGATAACCACCAGCAAGTCTGCTAATGAATGTTGCTTCCGTAATCAATAATCCTCCAGGGGTAGCTCTTTGCGAATAGTAATCAACCAGTAAATCAGTCGGCACTGCTTGTTCTAAAGTAGCTCGAAACCTTTTATCAGAAGAGTTAGATAGGTCATCATGGATACTGATTGAAAACATGTACAATATACCTCGTCAAAGGCGCCAAAACAATACGGTGCTGGAGCTGATGTCGACCAATTTTGATGGGTTCAAAGGCTTTTGTCATTTGATTTGTATGTGTCAGTGATGGAAAAAAAGAAAAAAAAAAAAAAGAAGAGAAACACAAAGAGGTACGTAAAACTTTGATCTTGAAAAAGCATAATTCTTAATTGCGCTTACTAACGACGAATTGTTCAGACCATAGGTGTGGGGGCTTGAAAATGTTTATTGTAAGATTCGTTTCAAATTGTGCGCAGATCCCAAAAATGCAATGAACAAGCAAATATACAACGTAATAGTGTTTGTAAAGATAGCCATACCTTATCATATACAGACTGCTGTTAGTTTCTCAAATGGGCCTTAATAGATTATACTAAGCTCTTTGTCCGGTTTTGCAAATCTGAATTTCGAAATAAATCATCAGTTTTGATTTGAGGATCAAACAAGCTCGATTTCCATTTCAATTGATTAGTTGATGTGCAATTATCAAATGGATATGATGAAAAAAAAATTTTTTTTTTATCGATGCATTTTGACAAGCTTAAAGGAAATGAAGAGTGGATTGTTTGGAATCTTTAACACACACGAACTCAGCTACAAAATAGCTATTGATTGGTTTCTGCTTTGCCTCGAATAGCGAGAAAATTGGGAATCACATCATTTTCATTGCACCCTTTTGGATGACCTGATTTGGCCCTGTAATCTTAGGCTGTTTGATTTTTGGCAGATGTAATAAAGCTAAAGTTGTGAAAAAAAATAATAATATTGATGTGTAGGTATTGATGCCATGAATTGGATGATTTATCTTGAAGTTTTGGATCTGCTCAAAATTTAAAGTGATTTAGCTGAAAAACCATCAAAAAATCTGTAAACAAAGTTTGTTGCAAATTTATAGTGTGAAGAAGTCATTTTTTGGAATTATAACCTACATGGTTCAATGCAGAGTTTACAATTCATCATAAATTATTTAGCACGCATATCCTATATTCCTATTACTTTCCCATGACATTTGGCAAAAAAGCATTTTAGGATCAAATGGAAACATACTGCTGAGATTGAATCTGCTGCCTCTTCATAATCACTGTAAATGAGTGTACCACCTATTTTCAATTGAGGAGCAAAAGCATGATCCTAATAGTAATTTGGGTATATCTTTATATGAATCTATAGCTGAGACACAGCATAATATGGTCACAACAAATTATTTTTAAATATCTTTATTTTTGGGTGAAATAAATACTATCAAATCTAAAACATACTTCTTCTCCCTGCTTAAGGGTCTAATATGCAATCTCTAGTATCTTTGCAAAGTATTAAGCGATAGAGACACAAATTTCAGCCAAAATGTTGCTTTTTTGCACCATTCTACAACATGTCCAAGTCTCATGTACCTCTGACCATTTCTCAGAATTTTTCTATGTTGGGACCCCAAACCTCATATTCGATTTTCAGTTTTCAACTTTGGGTCAACCTTCAGGGTCATTTTTAGCTACGGATTTGGGGTTCAAGCCAAGTATACATCCAAGTACTGGTTTAATAACTGTACCTTACTACGTTTTCTGATTCTCGATATCTTTCTTTGCTGTCGAGATATTACCAAAATCAGATTTTGCAGATTTGGCAGATTTTTCAGCACATGCTCCTATAACAAGTACCATATTTTGCAATTAAAGCATGTTTAAGTTTTTAAGTAAAGAAATAGAGCACATTTTGGTACACCTGCTGGTATTAAAAATGTCATACCTATACTTGAATTCGGCATGCTTGACCCGATTGTGTCTTTTTACGTTAAACTTTGACTCCCTGTTTCTCCACAAACCACCAAGACACTTTGGCTTGAGTCATTATTAAAATCTGCTTGAAACTTAATTTCCTACTAGCTGCATTAATTTTAGATAGATATGTAGAAAAAAATATTTTTCATGTTTTTAGCAGAGGCTGGATTTATTTTCATAACTTTGAAAGCAAAAACTGCTATTTAAAGTTGCTTATTATAGCAATGCATAGATGGAGCTACAAAATAGCTACAAAATGGTTTTTGTTTCATAAAAAAAGAATGATATAATGGAGAAAAAGGGAATTAGGTTAATACCCTTTTGAAGGTTCCATTTTGTCTGCATAAACCTAAGGACGAAAAATCGTAAAATCAATTGGGTCTCGACAAGATTTTGATTTTTGGCAGAAATAATAAAGCTACAGTGGCGAACAAAATATTGATGTGTAGCTATTAACATAATAGTTTGTTTGGTCAAGTTTATAGAGCTGGATGTGCTCAAAATATGGTTGCTTTCACTCAAAAACTATCAAAAAGGGCATTTTTTGAATATTTAAAAATTGGTAATAAGAAAATATGTTTACATAGCCTTTTTATTTACATGGTTGACTTCAGAATTTATTTATTGTTAGAAAACACTTATTTATCATATCCAATATACCTATTACTTCCTTGAGATATGTAGCAATGAACTATGCGAAAAAAGCTCGAATCTGGTTTCGGCCAAATGGAAACGGACTGCTGAGATTGAATTTACAACCTATTTTGTTCTGTAATTTAGTGCACCGCCTATGTTCAATTGAGAAGCAAAGCATAATTGTAATAAGTAACTTAAGTATGTCTCAATATGAATCAAAAGCTCAGAAACAGTATAATACGATCTCAAAAATAATTTTTATTGACCTTCATTTATGATTAAAATGAATGCTACCAAATCTGAAATACTATCCTTTTTCCCGCCTAAAGGCATAATCTGCAATCTTTAATATCTTTACAAACTATTAAGCAATGGAGACGCCTTTCTTAGTCAAACTCCAACTATTTTGCTTTACTCTACAACATTTTTAAGCCTCATAAATCTTTGGCCATTTTTCAGATTTTGGTATGTTTGGATCCCAAATCTCATATTCAATTTTCAATTTTCAGTTTTCAACTTTGGGCCAGCCTTCAGGGTCATTTTTAGGTACGGATTTGGGGTCTAAACTAAGAATACAGGCTAATACTAGTATAATAACTGTACCTCACTACTTTTGCTGGTTTTATAAAATATGATGTTCTATAAGAAGTATCAGAATTTGCAAGTAAATCGTGTGCAAGTCTCTAAGCAAACATGCAGAGCACGTTTTGGCACATCTATTTGAATAAAATATGCTTTGATATAGCCTGAATTCGACAATTTTGAGGCAATTTAGGGTTTTTACAGTAAACTTTATTGTATAATCATTAAAACACTTTGACTTGAGTAATTTTCTTTTGTATGCTTATGGCAGAGATTTGATGTTTCTTTATGAATTATCGAGGCAATAAAGGATATTTAAAGATACACACATTTTTGAATTCTCGCCTTTTTGGTTAGCCTCTCGTATGTGTAATAGTTTAAGCTTAAATATTTTTCCTATACCTCATAATATGCAATTCCTTTATTAGAGATCTGATTCGTATACAAAGACTTTATTGAAACGCCTTCTTTGTTTTACGCTCATTGCGCATTAATTCGCTTCGTTCAATCTGCCATCATACCTTCGTAAATTCGAAACCGCAACATCAACAGAAGCAAAATTGCATAAACCACTTCAACCTGTCTTTATAATAAATACATACGTCGGCGCATCTCTCTTTATTTGGTAATAAAATGAATACCTGTTCACGGTGGGCTATTGCTTCTGATATGGTGACAGCGAGATAATGCTAATGATCCGCCACGCAGTAAAGACATTTTGTGAATGGCCAACCATGATGTTTGGCCAGTGATATCATTTTTATTGGTTGGTCTCGCCCAACGCTAATACAACCCTTACAACCCTTCTTTTTTTTTTTATAAGTATAGTATTAGTTGATTAGAATACGGCACTCAGTTTGGAAGCACCTTGATTTTCTCACTGCAGTGTTACATCGAAAATCCCAGAAATCTAGGGACAGTCGTTCAATTCGTTCATCCTTTTATTTAAATAAAGCTGACATCTCCTAAAATATACTTGTGCCATGCACAGCTAAACTGCACAGAAAAACTCATTCAAGATAGTGTAAAGTTTGTCTAGTGTCTTTAGCAATGAATTCGAAATTGATGCACAATGTTTTGATTGGTCTAATGGCGATGCTACTGGTTGATGTTTTGAGCTTGTGGTTTATACAAAACACATAGCACAAAGCAGTATGTATTATGCATGCAAAAGTGCATTAGCTTTAATGGAAAAAAGAAAGAAACAAAAGTAAATCTCTTTTGATCATTAGACGAGATCGTGTATTATACGGTACAGCATGCATTAAAAGCGCATTGAAGGCCCGTACCGAGAAAAATCGCAGGTGCGGTAGTTGGAAATTGATGCTTTTCATTGTAGGCTTTCGAAACCAACTGAAAAGGAAAAGCAAAAATATCCCTCTATTTACGGGTTTGTCTTTGCAATATAATATACACTTTCTTTTTCTCTTTTTCTTTTTTCTTTTCTTCTTGTTTCAGCCGCAACACAGCAACGGGTTAATCCACAGAAGACTTTCTGCCAATACACCACTTCTATAGAATGGAGGGCGAGACATCGATACAAAAAGCAACACATTCCGCCTTCAAGCATCTTGGATTATCAGACACAGTCAAAAGTCAAAGTCAAGGGTCTTTATTCGATGGCAGCAGCAGCAGCAACAATTCACCCAGGAATGGCTTCCTCGAAGCAGACATGAGCGACTCTGTGTTTGACTATCCACTGCGAAAGCAATGCTCTACATCCATTCTACAGTCTTCCGGCCATTCTCTGGGAGCCTCTGCGTCGTATCCCAACTTAATTGTGAAGGACGATCTGCGGATTCTTCATCGCACACCAACTCCTCCATTCTCTTCATCGCCACCTCCCTCCACCGCTGCTGGGCAAGATATTACCGATAATGGATCAGAGGACAAATTTCTCACTATGGATCCCTTGGATTTAGCCAATTTTAGAAAGTGGATTGTTGGATTTTGTATTGTGAATTTTGATTTGGAGATTGGTCAAGGTATTTATAGCGAAAACCCCTTTTAATTACTTTCCAAAACTAAAAATGCTCCTTAGCTTTGGACTATGCTTATCCTCCAATGGATTTGACTATTACGGAACAAAAGAATATGTAAAGTATTTCATTATGGCGATTTGTCTGTGTTTGTTTGGAGCTAACCTGACTCCGTTCAGATGCTTTACTGCATTTCCAGATTCAAACGTGTTTGAAGTGGGAGATCAAATATTTAATATACGTGTCAGAGCTAGCACATCTAAATTCGCCGCATCAGGTAAAAATTCCTAAAGGGAGGGGGGGGGGGGGGGGGGCCACTTCCGTTATTTTACTCATTCATAGCATAGGCCCTACTGCTGATGCTGGATTTTTGTACGGCTATGTGTTTTTTAGACAGAAAAAAGACCCAACCATCAGACGAGGGTATTTCCAAGCAAGTGTTTTCGGCGTACAATGAAAAAAAGCGCTGTGGGTCTAACCAAACTTTTTTTCGCTTTCAACCAGAAATCATTGGTTTTACTATCGCAACACCCATTCGTCGGATTGTTCTCCAGAGTCGTTTCAATTTTAGGCCCGGCTTACTTTGACGCTGGACAGCCAATGTTGGAAGCAGCATGCATGAATATAGCGCAGTGGTAAATTTAGACGTGGATGAGCGATGACAAAAGGGATTAAAAATGTGTTTCAGGAAATCGCCTCATGAGGGCAAAGTCATTGATTTGCCATTTCTCGGTCGGCTATTGCAAGTGGAACTACCTACACCGTTTAAACCTCAACTATTAGAAACAACGCCTTTTGATATGAATAAATTACAACCGGATGTGCAGGTAAGTCGAGCAAAGATAGCAGGCTAGATCAATCACTGATACAACTCCAAAAAAAAAAAGATCATGGCTTCACTACCAGTTGGAGGCTTATACCATCATTTTAGAGACATCCTAAAGGATTTATGGCTGCTATGGGAACTGATGCTTTTGGCAGAGCCAATTGTCATCATTGCGCCTGACCCAGGTGTTTGCAGCGAAGCAGTTATTTCGCTCGTTGATATTATCAATCCTGTGAGTGTAATTGCATAAAAGACGTTATGATGGTTTCATTAATATGCCTTTTTGCCCCAGATACCATACTGCGGTGACTATAGACCCTATTTTACTATTCAAGATTCTGATTTCAAAAGTTTTGTTACAAAGAACAAGGTAAAGCGACGATTTTGTGCATTGAAATAACAACTGAATTTTTTGTATAGCCATTATCCAGTTTGGTTTTAGGTGTAACTAACCCGTTTTTCAATACCGCTGTTCAGCATTGGCCCAACATTGTTAGAGTTGGCAAACAACAGCTAAGGTGAGAATGAATATTTTGCATCAATTGGCAACATCTAATTGAATCGTAATTGGTAGAAAACCCGATGGTACGCTTATTCCTAGTCATATGCAACATATGCATTCTGGAAAATCCAAGCCTGGACTTGGCAATAAATCAAATGTGTTGTTCAATTTCGTACAGGTAAAAATTTGGGTTATGTAATACGTCATTTTCATTGTTTTGGCATTCTAACTTGTGATATAAGGGAGTTACATCCAAAAGGAAATCTGTTATATCCAGAGACCGAGAGCTGGTCAAGATGCTTACTGAGGCATCAGTCAGAGGATATCCGCCTGATTGGGTTTTGAATAACATTTTACGACGGCATTTTGTGGATTTGACAGAGAAGTTCCTTGTGCCATTAAATCGATATTTTAGTACATTAATTCCAGTCAATAAGTAAGTTTTTTTTTTTTTTTTTTTTTCTTTGTCTTGCTCTCAACAAACAAACTCATCACGTTCTGTTAAAGATCCGCTAATGGAGAAGCGCTCAGATTAAGGCCATTCCAGACCGACCAGTTCATGAAGTCTTTGAAAGAACATGGACCACAGCTTCCCTTCAAATCCACTTTCAAAACTCGAACATCTACGACAGACCCCACCAAAGAACTATACTCCCAGTTTTTGAAATGCGGCAACTTTGCAACTTGGTTACAGCAACGTACTATCAGAGCCGAAGCGGAAATGAACGGAAAACAGATGCTGTAGTTTTGGGTTTCTTGTGTATTTAATTGTAATTTCCTACATTTAATGTAAATATTTGCTTTTAGTTTATTAATTCAATAAAAATTCCTCCCGCTATCTTGCACTTGGTAGAGACAAGCTTTGTCGTTTTGCGGAGGAGGCACAAAAAGAACGTGTTTGGTCCTCTGCTGGCTGCCTTTATTTGGCAGGTTTCCATCATGAATAAAAATAACTCTGCTTCCTCTCCTCTTTTTTTCCTCTTTTCTTTTTTCTTTTTGAATATCGTCTTAGTACATCCATCATGCCTTCATCGTTTACTTCGAAAATCACTCGTATAAAATCTCCTTTTAGAAAGTCCTCGCCCTCTAATTCTTCGTCTGGATCATCTACACCTTCTTCGTCGTCACCGCCATTACAATCACAATCAAGAGAGCCAAATTTCTACAATGCCCCTGAACCCACTGTTGCGACAATGCCAAGGAACTCTATGCCCCAGTCCAGCTTTGCAGAGACTCTCAAAGTGATATCAAAGGAAGCTAATCGTACTCAATTTGACGATGTCTTTGATAGCTTCTTTTTTAACGACAAGCGATGTCAGCATCGAGCGTTATTCATGGCTGCCCGCCTCAAGCAAGCCTTGGATGGTGTGATTAACCCAGGTCGTCCTAGCTCAAATTATGGTCCATTGCGTGAACTGCCTCCAGTAACATTAACACCATCGCATTCTACACCCATAACGTCATCTACCGCTGCATCATCAAGTAATACCACTCCTACATCACCTGCGACTACCACTAATACTAAACCCATGGCATCAGTTGACAGTTTCTGGCGTACAGTAGCTCACAGATTATACACACTCAACTACATTCTTTTTGTTTTGCCTGCTGATTCACAATCCAAGGCCCAATTTCTCAATAAATTGGAGGCGGATTTATCACAGAAAAGCGATGGTCAGGAATTGGAGCGCCGCGGAGGAATGGAAGCTCACTTTGCTGTACGCTATGCACTGGAGCATAAAAGGCCTCGTCGCCGCAAGACCTTGTTGGAAGATGCATTTGCTGCAGAAAAACGCAATGGTGGCAGTGTAGCAGGTGCCATCTTACCTCCATCAACTACATCAGATGACACTCACAAAATAAACCGCCTTGTTGAGCAAGCTAGATTAGTCATTGAACAATGTTTGGAAAGCGAAACCAAGCTGGGACATGCAGAAAAAGATGCCATGTACGTATTTCATGGCATGCGTGCGGGTTTACATGGCGCATTCGAGTTGCACATTGAATTGGAAGAAGACAGGTCATTGCGTCATAGACTGAAAAGGACCGTGGACCATAATAGAAAAATGGCAAAACCAACTTACGAGAATCCTTTCGAAGACGAAGATTTGATAGTTACTGAAGAGGATGAGTCTTTCTTGGAGGAGGAACACAAACATTCGAGGGAAGTGGATAGTGGGTTTTATGATGGCTGGTCCAATAATAATAACGCCATGCTGCCAGCTTAATGATTCTGTATGATATATAATTTCTCCTAATAAACTTTTTCGCTTCCTCTTTTGCTTTGATTTTTGGCGTTTGATATATTTAATGTACCTTATATTTCCCTTTTGTGGCACTTGTTCAGATCAGAAATATCAAAGTATTTATAGATTCATCAGCACTTGGAATGTTATTTATAAAAGTATCATCACGCGAATGAAATCTAATCAGTTGTTTGTGCAACAAACAACAAATCCGCCTTCAATATCTGCTACACGTATCCATATTGACTATTTGTTGTTGCCAAGATACAATAATATACAGTACTTGATACAATGTGCTAACTGGAAAATGATTGGCCATTTGTTGGCAAAGGATTGCCGTTTTCGATTTTTTTTTTTGTCGTTGCTATGTATTTATCCGCACTCGCTTTGCTGTACTGCGGGCTTTGGTTGGACAATAAAGTGATACGGCATATTTATTGCCTCCATTTGCATCTTTCTAGAGGGAGCATGCATTGCTTCCTGACAAATCCGGCAAGCCTATGGAGGAACTTTGGAAGATAGGAACTCCCGCGTCTGCTTAATCCTCTGAATTTGGGGTCTTTCCAGACTCGACACTAGCTCTTCAGTTAATCTGATCGGTGGTTATAGGGTTAATATTGTCTATTACATACATCTGATGAAACTTGTCATATTTTGAAGTTCAAGGTAGTCTTTAAAAAAGGTTACGGTTCTGGTTGTGAGTCTGTTGATTTTGGATCAAAAACCTTTAATTGGATTCAGGAACGGTGAGCAAGGTTGAAGACAAACACATTTATGTCCTTCGTATTTCAAAAATCTCTATACAGATAATTTTTTTATGAATGGGTGTGCTATCCTGGTGGCAGATAGTTTCCTTTTTTCTGGCATTTTCTTATTCCTTCAGTTGATCTGGCGTCTTCTAGTATAGAAGGTCTTGTTAAACAAGTACCAAACTGGATTATGTATATCCAGTTGCACAGTAGAACAGCTAGTTAAATCTGTGCCATCTTTTCCATAATGTTAAAATGGTTCAAAAGTGTGTATCTTTGCAAAGTCAGGTACGTTGATTTTAGGCGCCCGATTTTTTTTTTTTTTAAAAAGACAAAAGCTGCAAGAAAATAATTTTTACCGATCTCAAACACAAAAAAAGTAATAAAAAGTAATGCATTAGACTAAAAAACACCTTTTGATTACACATTTGTATAGTTTAAAGCAAGTTTTTGTACCTTTCAAGTTGGCATCAGATGAAGGTAGCGACTTTTCTGACTTTTCTCGGAATAGTATTTTTTTAAAATCGGAGCGTGAGATCGTCAGGCCAAGTACACACATGCAAGTACCATCATTAGAAACCCAAGAAGCACACCATCTAATCAAATGGTTTGTAATTGTTTTTTTTTTAAAAAATTGGGTAAGCTATGGCTTCTCAAAGCTAATGCTTTCTTCTAAAAACACCATTTTTCTTTGATAGCGGAGATTAAACGCGTCCAATATTGGAAAGAAAAAATTCTTTCAGAAACTCCATTTGGACAATTCGAGAACAAAATTACTCCTTTGAGGCAAGATATCATCTTCTGATACTATGCATACCACAGCTGTCAGTTTATGATAATAGTTGTATTTTTGGGCGCTCTACACGCTGGTTTCATTTCATAATCCCCGCGTGCTTATGGCAGGAATTCTTTTGAGAAAACATCAAAGACAGATCAAGAGAGAAAAGTCAATATTTTGCTTAATCAGAGCGCATTTCCAGTCTTTCAGATCAAGGAATGGTCTTTTACGATCATTTTCTTCTAATATATGCTGTAGTAAAAAGTTGCAATTTTGGGGTCAAAACCGAGAATAAAGCATAATCGATGATTTTGGATGTGTGGATACAAGGAAAAAATCGAAAAAATCCGTGGTTTTGCATCGAAAAAAAAAATCATGCTCAAATTGCACCAAAATCATATATAATATTGTTTTTTCCCAATGGATACTATTTCCGGTGTAATCAGGGCACTTTTGATTATGAAAATTAATCAAAAAATGGCATACAAAGCTAAAGTTCTTGCTTTTAAGCTGTAAAAAGTATCTATCTGGAGATAATATCACGTTCATATTAATTCTAGCACACGTCAAAGTCCTCTTAAGTAAGTATTTTTGATACCCAAGAATACCTTTCTTCAAAGAACCATAACCAAACAGACTTCGCCGATTGAGTTAAAAGCAAAAGAGGATAATTAATGGATTCGATGTTTTGCTGTAATAATAACCCCTTGTTGTCTTGTGAATAGTTCATAGGTTGCTAATTGTTAGTGACAGAGAAGCCCTATTACAATTGAAGCTTATAATAATGCTTACTGTCAGTTCAATAGTTCCTTTTTATGTGACTCTAATGCTGAACATGTAAAATAGAAAGTAAAAAGAGGTTAAAAATGAGGTTGAGATAAATTTTACTAACAACGGTTAGGCTTCATAATAAGCTTCTGGTAGATCCCAGGTTCCAGGCACTGTACTGTAAAGTATCAAATTCTGGATAGGGGATAACTCGTTATACCAAACACACTGTTGTACACCAACCCGTTCGTTATAACGAGTCCCGACTATATATTCTTTCTTTGATATTGGATATGCTGACTTAACAGATGTAACATAAAATGATAATGCGAAGTTATAAAAATAGAGATTGTCATTTGCTGAATTTGCTATGATTTTGCATTGTGTAAATGCATAATTTGACGGATACGTACAAATTGATGCCTTATTGGTATATGCAGTTTAATACTTTGATACTTTAATACTTTATGGTTTTGTAACTTGACCATTTTTTTTCTAAATATTTGAGCTTATTCAGATGTCTCATATCTAACGGATATATCTAGAATAATTTATCAATTATGAAATTCAAACAATTTTTATTGTGGTTCGTTGGCGATCGTTTAAGTTCAGGTAACTGAAGCACATGTATGTCGATAGTGTTTATAAAGAATTTTTATTGTATCGAAAATGGGAATAATAGAAAAGAACCCAAATAGTCATTCATTTAAAAATACCTGCTACTCCTGCACAATGGCTGTTTGATCAAAAATAAAATAATTAGAGCGTCGCAATTTCGCTTCTTGTCCTTACTTGAAATATCCTTAGGGAGATCTTTCTCTTCTCCCAGCTTTTATCCGAGATAAATTTTTTTTTATCAGAAACCCTAATATACATTATCACAAACATTACGACTTTTATCATTTACTTGAACTTTTATTCCTTGTAGTTAAAGGCAATGTCTTTAGCCAATCAACTACAACTAATAACACTTGATATAATTAATTACTTAGACTTCTTTGATTGAAACTTGAAGACGAAGAAAATAAGGATCTTAGTAAAGACAGTAATAGCCAGTAAACATTATTTATCCCAAGGTTTTCCGCTCGACATACAATATGCATGGAAGACAACCAGTCGAGAGTTCTCCCGAAAGTAATGAAATACGATACTTATTGCGTTCCCTAACTACGCATAAATTAAGGCCAGACAAGTAAAATAACAAGAGAACTTTAATCAATACAAAAGAGTAAATTTTACTAGTGTTCAGTAGACTAACAGGGCTTACAGAAATTGTTTCATACGGGGATAGTTCAGTCCAGTCCTAAGTCTGACAGTCCATAGAGTTGTGCTCAATGCAATATTATCGCTTAATATAAGTTTAAATAGAATATCACTACTTTTATTTGAAGGATCGCTTTTCATTTAAATACTATTATCTATCTCCTTCCAAAATGGTATTTCGACCACTAAATGAAGAGCCACTTTGCCACGACCATTCCTTTTTATAATGGTCTGGTAAAATCGATTTAAATTTGACTATTTACCAAAGTCTACTATCTGGGCCGGTCAAGACAAAAGCTGGCAAACTGTTCGTAGTTATATTTTCAAAATAGAGGACACTAGTCTTCAGTACATTTTGTGGCACGTTTATCGATCCTGGGAGAACGTTCCGAATTCGAAATTCATTTTCTGAAATAACGGAAATATTTTATTAATGTAAGATACTTTTCTACTACTTTTTGACATATTATATATCTGCCGAGCTGTGGAGAATAGGAAAGTTAAAAGGGTGTTGAAAAAGTGGTGAATTTAAGGGTAACAATTACTAAATTAAAGCAAAATGAAAACAGATATGCTACACTATTGATTATACTAAAGGGAATGATGTGTTGTTATAAATGCATGACTCTATATAAGTGTCTGAATATGAAGTGTGTATATTATCTACAAAGTTGATCGTATGGAATTCTTGTCCCCATCATGAATTCTAAATCCATCTCTGCCCTAGGCAAGTTGTTCCAAAGCATGATTTGCTGGTTTCTATCATGTCTCTCAGCAGGTTTGCATGCACTGGAATGGAACATCCAGAAGTGGCCATTGTTGCAAGCATCCAAGCATTGGGAGCATGGAGATACAACATGGTAACCAATAACATTACCACATTCCAAACACGCAACATCTCGAATTCGACAGTGGCATGATCTTGTGAGGTAGTCTTTTTCCAAAACATGGATACTGTTTTTTTTTTCGTGAAGCGTTAATTTTTTAAGGAGTGTTTAAACCTTATGACAAACATACCATTGCGATGGAGTGTCGGTACTGTATAATTCAATGGTTGTATCAGCCAACAAGATTGCTTTCATACCACGAGCGCATACAGGAGTAGTGCAATGTCTGCACATCAATCTATAAACTGGCTTAACAGGCGAAACAAGGCCAGGATGGTCACCAATGAATTGAGATGCTCGCATATACTGCTGTTGCTGCTGTTGCTGCTGTTGCTGCTGTTGCTGATGGTTCTGTGCATATCTACGTTGAGACTGCATTACAGATGGGGGTGTGACATTTGGGAATGTGTATCGCTGTAATGATGCAGATGATCTTCTTCCACCATTATTTATTTCGTTATGCTGCTGCGTATTGTTGGAAGTTGAATTTCTTGGACGAGGAAGTCTAATGCGAGCAGTATCCATAATTTGAAATAAATGATGATAGAAGAATATGGGATAAAAAAAAAGCGATTCCTGAGAAAACCAGCTCTTTTTATTTTTCAACTGTTTGTTAGAGCGTATTCAGTATAGGATTGAAGCTTAAAAATAGCAACTTCGTATATGTTCCCGATCATATTGAAAAACAATGTCCAAGCGGGTTGAAACAAATCATTATTCGGCATGAATTCACCCAATTGCTCGGAGACAATTGCAGCAAAACTTCCATTTCACCATCATGTTGCCACGCTGGTTACAATTTCAATGCTGTTGGCATCAACACGCACTTTATCTATATAGATAATAAAAGGTGTGTAGCAATTTTTGATCTGCTGCAGATCAAAATAATCATTATGTAATATCCAAGAGTGTGTTCCTGAAAAACAAAAAATGCATTTGATAGTCGGGGAGAATTATGCCAACAAGCTATTTTTTTTATAAAAAAGAATTTGTCACTACACTGCTTTTCATTAGAAAAAAAAAAAGCCTGCTTATCCTCAAAGATACAAGAGAAAATAAGAAATAAACATAAACACTTTTATTGTTAAAAAATAGATACAGTATATATAACTGTTGTCCACGGTTATATTGATTTGATACCAAGACAGGGTGAGGAAATCTCCTTGATGCTTTCGAAAGTGATATAGATACATTGTATGTTGTCAGACAGTGTTACGTGGTGATCATTGAGTGTTGGTATATTGGTGATTAGTAAAGAGTATTAAAATTTTTGTAAATATGTACTTGAATAATGATATTGTGGTATGACGCTATTATCGATGGTGGTGTTGCGGCGAAATGGAATAATCAGACGGTTCCTCTATGACCATTTTATTTGAATTTGCTGTTGACTTTTGCGAGTAATTATCGACCAAAGTTGTAACAGTAGAAGCAAATGTCAAGACAGAGCCTGGAGTATTAGGTATGGATCTACTCCCAATTGTATTGATACTTGGTTTAGTTTTCAATGGCTTCAATGGAGTGATATCTACTTTAATCAGTTCATTTTCATCGTTTGATAAATGCGGTGTATCTGTAGCTGATGTCGACTGCGAGTTTATGGACGCAGTTCTGTTCAAAGACACAGAGGATGAAAACGTCTTTTCAATAATAATGGATTCTTCATCTTGATCTACGTATTTGGTGTTGATAGGAAAGTCTAATCCAGTGCCGGAAATCGATCTTGGGACAAGCCAGAGTATAGGCCATCGACCCAGTACAGACTGTACATTTTTGTAGATCCCTTGATCATAGGGGCATTTGATCTGGATATAAACATTAAAAATCTGCTTACATATTAGTGCTTGGATACATTACATTGTGAATCTTTCCCATTCCCTTTATAGTAAGGGATCTTCCTTTCTCCCAGCCTTCGATGGTCGTTGTATTGGTAGAGATACAGTATATGTGGTAGGATGTGAGGATGCCCACTGTAATCATGATGGTTGTTGCCAAAATTAGGTTGATTGATAGAAAAGCTGATTCCAATGCTGTCGGTCGTATATCATACTACGTAAAATGCGAGTGAGAAGGTTTATATAGTTTTATTACTTCTTCACTATATTACATGGCGCATATCCCTGACAAGTTGAGCCAACCTGCAGCTCAGGAGAATAAACAGATAGATGGAGCTGATATCCACATAAATTAGAAAACGAAAGAAATGGCAATAGTTTGCAAATCCAACGCAATTATTGACCCAAGGACAATGGTGATCCATTTTAAGCACGCATCGATTGCACGTTGAACAGTGGTGGGCCCTTGGTGGTTTGTAATTATCGCATGTTTTGCAGAATCTGGGCGTGTGCGTTGATTTTTTGACTTCGATGAAGGCCTGTTGTCTTGGTATCTGCAATATACATTGTTATTACGGGTCATGTTCAATGTAATTATACCACTCAGACTCACCCATCGTGTTGGCACTGCTCCTGGGTCTGTTTTGCATGTAAGGAAATAATTGATTAATGCCATTACCACAAAAAAATTTAATGGCACAAGTATCAAAATTGAGTGTATGGTGGCAGCACCAAGATACGGCCATATCACAAAAATTTGGGATGTGTAGGTGATGAATAGGATGGTGGTAGTTACAGATGTCACTGTCAACGGTCCCTTTATAGCTTGCCAAGAACTGGACATTTTACAAGAAATTAGCGAAAGAAAAGAAGAGCGATTTAGTATGCAAATGCTGCTGTGTCTTGCTTTAGCTATATACTGATAGCCACAGCAGAGGCTATCCTTTTTTTTTTTTTTTCATCATATATTTTGTATCACTTCGGAACCACGAGGAGTGTCCAAAAAGATTAGGAGGTTAGAAAAGGTAGGTGTCCCCGCCCCCCTTGAGTTTTCATTTCTGACCAACAAAACATCTTTTATTTATTGCACTGTTTCAAAGTAATTTAAGAATACAAGCGTAATAGTTTGCATGAGATCCTCTTGTTGTTGTCAATACAAACACGTTTACAGTTGACGTTTATAGCAAGTTGAGTGCGTATTATAAATCAGTGGTGTTAATCAAGACATGGTGTAACTGTTCCTCTCAAATATAAATACATGTATACATGTTGTGTTGAAGCACACACACACACACACACACACACACACACACACATACACACATTTCATGTCATATAACAATTAGATGCGTGTGTGCGAAGATTTGACCTCCCTATTTTGCGGTTCATTTACGCTCTAAAAATACAATTACCACACAATTGTTAGGATTATCATTGTGTCTATTAGCTTATTCCCCCCTCCCTTCATCTCGCTTTGCACCCCTTAAAATACGTTAATCGCGTTTTATTTTTCAGTTTCACCAATATCTTGTTCCTCTGAGGCAATTTGCATAATTAACTTGTGTTCAAGAATTTCGTCTAGGTCCGATTTCTTGAGTTTGCTGCCATTTGTGATGGCATCCACAGCAAGCTGCACAGCATCTTTCTCGTTTTCCTGCGTCTCCATCCAAGCCATGTATTCCTGCCTTGATAAATCATAGACCGTGTGTGGGAACGGCAGCGATTTTGATTGCTGCTGTGAACGTACAATTAAATGATGTATCAAGACCAACTTGGATAAGCCGGATGTGTGGTGGGCTGCTGTCAATTGAGCAGAATCCAAAAATAGTAACGGCCTGAATGCTCTCAGTGCTTTATACTCATCTCCCACTTCCTCTATTCTTGCTCCATATTCACTCATAAACTGGCTAACAGTGAATTCTAATTCTGCCATGTCTCCTGCTAATTTTAATTTGCCTGCTTCGCTTAGGGGACACACCATACTCGCTTGAAATATGAAGACGTAGAGAATATATTTACTAATTTTTCTAACCCTATTTTTTTTTATAGCGTTAGATTATTATGACCAGTCTCCCTTTTTTGCTCGACTTACCATGTCTTGGGC
Source organism: Parasitella parasitica (assembly GCA_025201805.1). Lineage (NCBI taxonomy): Eukaryota > Fungi > Mucoromycota > Mucoromycetes > Mucorales > Mucoraceae > Parasitella > Parasitella parasitica. The sequence goes on from MU619239.1 coordinate 181,332, forward strand.
TCAGCTCCACAAGAAAAGTTTTGGAGTATCGTTGTGTGAAAGTAGCGTACGTGTCTTTGCAACTCTTTTATATAGTTGCTTTTGTCGGCTTCAGGATCAAAATTACGTTTGAGCTTGCCGGAAAAATCTTCTTGGTGTATCTTTAACAGCACACTTTCTGCGTCTTTTTTGATGGATTTGACTAGTCTGTCGCCAATCTTCGTCATGAGCGTTTGGCAATCCTAATCAGCAAACTGGTAAGCATGCATCTATTTATACATGTCATAAAATATGCATTTACATCTACTCCTTTTTTGACAACATCGACTACTTTGTCAGAGTATTCCTCCAAAATCTTCCAAACTGACTGGTGCATGTAATATAAAATATTGGCAATTTCGATATTCATATTCAGGTAATTGACAATGTGCGAGTTGGATGTGTTTGTAGTATATATTGATTGCTCGTTTTTTGGGAGCTATGCGCAGTGTTAGCAACAGCTTCAGCAAACGGTATCGCATGAAAATACTCACCAGATGTTCGCACTTGACACAGAAGCTGTTCATCGCTTTGACAGCATTTTTGCCAACTGCTTGCGCGAGATGAGGCTCGAAAGAAGCAGTTTCCAATTCACTAATGATGGATATCAGTATACAGAGTGCGCATGTATCATGCAGGACTTACTGCCCAATAATGCGAGTAATATTCAGTACGTTATTTCTGCCCGGCGCTGTTCGTGCTAAACCGCCATAGGTAGGAAATGTTGAATTCACTGCATCGTACATGCGCTGTAATGACTTTGCGAGGAAACTGGTCTGAAACGTATTGAAGCTTCTAAGCATAATCACATATTCTGGAGTTTGAGAGTAATCAGACAAGAGCGTGCCATTGTGTAATGCAACCCTCGAGAAGAAATCGTGCAAAAGCTTGAGCAGCTTGGGATATTCCCCCACAAAAATTGACTGCAAAAACGTAGATGCCTTGGCAGCGTTCTTTAACTCTTGTTCAAAATTTGCAGACAAGATTCGCCAGAAATAGTTGACTAGGCTATCGGCGTCCAACGTCTATGAACAGCTAAGGATATGTGATTTGACTAAAATAGCGGCAGTTTACCTTGGATACTTCATCCAAAAAGGAGACATGCGTTAAAGCATCCTTTTTGATTTCCAACACTTTTTCAAGACTGTAAATCTTGATACATTGATCGCTCATTTTTGTCATGAGAGACTCCATGCGACTCCACACTGCGCTGGCAAGTTGCTTTTGATTCGTGCCGACAGAGCTGTTTGACATTGTTGGTGAGGATACTTGCTGCTGCTGCTGCTGCTTCTGTCCACCAGACGCTCCTGGTTGTCTCAACTCGTTTTGAATAGAATGCATGTCTATCACTTTTTTGATATCCAGAATCAGGCTATTTAACATGGCCTGTGTGGTGGTCTGCACTCGATCTCCCATTTGCTTCATGTTGTGGAACACTTGTAATCCAGATGCCACTTTGGCTTGATTTTGGGAATCAATGCCTTCTTTCAACAGTGCAGTAGCCTCGTCCTCTACTCTGTCGCGAGACTCCTCAATAAACGTCAGCTCACAAGCAACAATATCAATGCCTTCAAAATCTGTTTCTTTCATAATCGTCTCGAGTTCGTAAATGGTCAGCGCTGCTGTGGATATATCTCGATCACTAGTTGACAACTGAGCCTCCAAACGTCGCTTTAGTAAGATGAAACGATGCAACTTCCGTAGCAGTTCGCACGTAAGCTGTAGGTTTTCTAGCTGTGTTGCATAAGTTTTCAGCTGCTTGTATGGATCTCGAATCTTCTGTGACAATCTACATTTACATTTCCTTAGTAAACAGTATTTTCTCTCCAGACTCTCACATACGTTTGAAGTGACTTATTCAATCCAGCAATGTTTGATTGCACAGTATTCAATACTAATTCTAGTTCTTTTATGCCTGTAACTTGGCTCAGAAGCGCCTCATAGTTTGTTACAACCTAGAGCATGATCAATTTTGAGTATCGCTTTCCATTTTTGCTCCACATTCATCTAACCTGCTCTTGAATCTGTTTGTTGACAATGTCGATACTGAAAGCTAATTTGGATAACTCGGTTCCAATATCGGTCGTCTCAGTTAAAGACTCTGATTCTTGTATGACAGTATCTGCATAGATATTCGCGTCAAATTCTTCGGACAAGAAAGTATCGTAATCTAATACATGAGTGCTCAAGTTAATTAGTCGAGAATATACGCCCTTTTGATTGAATAGTACCAATATATTTGTCTGTATCCTGGATAGAGAATCTTGCTGTTGAAGGCATTCAAACTATAATGAGAAAAGGGGGGTTTGTTTGTTTGTCAAAAGAGAAAATGTAAAACTGCTCCTCTTTTTCAACAACAGGTCTAAAGTAGGCTGTCTCTGATGTAGGATTACATAATCATTGAAGATAGTCGGTAGTTGTGCCATTACGTTACGTACGTGTGTACTCTTTATATATACAGAACAAGTATTTTAACAGTTTAACCGCTTCATTAATAGATGGTCATCGTTGCGTTTAATAAATATATAAATAATGCTTTTATTATATACAGTAAATATGAGTTTTTGTGTTGCAACTTTGATCGAACTTCTATGCTCCTTTTTTCTTTTTTTTCTTTTTTTTTTTAATACGAACGATAATTCAAAGTGCATAATTCTGGTGTTTGATATACAGCTGCTGCTGGAGGAGGAGTGGACACATCAGCAGCAGTGGCAGCATCAATAGGAAGTAAATCATCTTGGATCAGTACTGGATCAACCAAAACCAAATTTTCCAATTTTGCTATAAATGGTATAGAAGGAGACCCATTTTGCGATTCAAACGGTATATCTCTGCTAAGATCAGTCGTAGTAGTAGCACGAAAGGGTAATCCTAATCTGTAATTGAGTGCCATTGAGTACCGAATCAAGTATTCCGCTTGAGCATATGTTTCAATTGCTTTAGTACTGCGTCTCTCTCGAAGGACAAACACAGTTCTCTCCACAGATCTGCATAATAAATTTTCCAGCAACCAACAGCCAGCAAACAGCCCAGCTCTGCCAACGCCTCCTCTGCAGTGCGCCAAAACATTGTTTCCTTTGCTTATTTCCTTGTTCACTTCATAAACTGCATTTCTTACTTCAGACAGAGTCTTTGGACATCCGCCTTCAACCATTGGTAATCGAATGATCTTCATGTCATGTGCGTGGGCGGCCTTTTCGTACATTGCCCAAGGAGCGCCCAAAAATTCCAATTCGGTGTCATCCAAACAGCTACGAAAAACGAATGAGACTGACGTAAAGATTATGTCTCTGGCGAAATCCCCACTTACCATACAAGCATAGTAACACCATAGCCTGCCATGCGATCAAAATCTTGGTCTAAATCTCTATTAATGGCTGCTCTACCTCGAACAGGGCCAGACAATCTCACTTTTTTCCCAGGACAAGAGCTCAAACAGAGATTTCCTCGCAGTTGCTGCGATTGCTGAAGATGCTGGAACTGTTGGTATTGCTGATCATCAAACTTGAGCCATTTTTCCCTGACATTAGGATCTAGAAAATCATATAAATCAAGACCATCAGGCAAGTGAGCGATGGACAAAAAACTTAGTACATCAGCCGGGACTACCCAACTTATGCTAATTTCAGTGTAAGTATATGTGATGTTATTCGGAAATTTCGACACTGATAAATTGTGGGTGTGGATGTGCGTGTGCGTGTGCGTGCGTGTGTGTGTGTGTGTGTGTGTGTGTGTGTGTGTGTGGGCGAGTGCCAACTATTCCTTTTTTTCTCTTTTTTTTTCTTTTTCTTCTAGTGTTTAAGGGGTAAATGAAAAACCATGATTACTTACTTTATTGGATGACTGATGGATGTTTTTGGCTGTTTAATTAATGGTGGTACTTCAGTTTGACTTGACACGATTGACGAACTACTTGTCGATGTAACGAGCACAGGCAACGTTGTTGTAGATGTGGCTGCTACTGATTGCTGCTGTAGCTGCTGCTGCTGCTGCTGCTGCTGCTGCATTGGATTATCTGTGGTATAAAAGGCAGGTCTATTCGACATTCTCTTGTGTGAAGATGGGTGCAAGAAATAAAGTAAAACTAACGAAGGAGTAGATTACTTTCGCTTTTATGTTGAAAAAAGGTCGCCGAACCGAACAAGAAATGTTATCGTTTAGTAATTAGGAGTCAAATGTCGCCCAATCAGGAGATAAAGTATCTCCTCACCAAAAGAGATTCCTTTGAAACGTCAATAGGACAAAATACAAAAGAGAGATACGAGACGTAGCTAGTCAATCATTAGAGTCAAAGATCGGATGACAGGAGAATGGCATTGTCTTGCGGATTGTTTTTAGGTTCGGTTTGGACGACAAAATTTATTGCAACATCTGTAGGCACAACTTTATTGGCTTTCTAGATAAATGACGTATTGGGCTCGCAAAGTACTTGCAGAGCTTCATTTGCCTGTTCAATTAGCTGATCTGGATGATTGACTAGATAAACTAGAGTACTTTGGTCGTTCTCGAGTATCATCCCAGTCAATTTACCAGATTCCTGAGGGTATTTTTCATATCTAATGTCATATTCCATGTTTAGGTAAAGTTTTGCATGAATGTGAAAATCTTACATGATTGAATAAATTCTCTCGCCTAGCATTTGCTTCTGAGTCTCGACAGAATATGGTTTCAATGCTTCCAGAGTCAATTGTGTGGGAATAGCGTTTACAACTTCTGTAGGCTGCAATTGTTGACGAGATTGCACAGGGCTGACGCTAGCAGAGCTGGCTGCACTCTTCTGCTGGATTTGTGCTTCTAAAAGGCTACGGCGATCCTCTTTACGCTGAGCCAATGCTACATAAATTTCTTTGGATGAGATTCTGTGGCCATTCATGCGTATTACTGCTTCAGTTGCTTCTTCAGGTGAAGTGAAACATACAAATCCAAACCCTTTGGAAACCCCGGTCTATAGGAGGTCGTTAATATATCTGCAGTATGCATGTATTTGCTGTACGTTACGAGCTCATCCCTCATCACTTTGGCACTTGTGATATGGCCATATTGAGCAAATTCTTTTCTCAGCAAGTCGTCATCAACATTGTCTGCTAAATTTTTGACATACAAATTAGCGCCTTGGTATTTAGCAGGTTTCTCTGCAGGCATTTGATAGACATGTTGGCGTCTTAATTCATCATCGCGTTCAGATTTCTTTTGTGCTCTGGAAACAAACAGTTTTTTTCCTCGGTATTCTTGGTCGTTTAGTTTATGCACTGCTCTCTCCGCATCTTCTGGGCTCTCAAAATTGACAAAACCAAAGCCCTTTGAATTATTGTATTCGTCACGTTGAATCAGAACAGATGAAACTGGTCCAATGGATGCAAAAAGTCCTTTGATGTCGTTCTCAGTAACGTCTAATGAAATATTTTTGATATAGAGATTAGTAAATCGTTGCTGCTGCTTGTTGTTATCTTCTGATCCTTCTCGCTCGCTCTTTGGGAGTTGGTGGCCTACTTGACTGTGCAAAGAATCAATACATCTTCTTCGTGTTTGAGATGAAAATAGTTACATTTTACGACCAAAAAGAATAGATCCATTCACCAACTGAATGGCTCTTTCAGCTGCACTGATGGAATCATAATTAACATACGCATAACAGTGATCCACTTTTGGGTTTTTGATAATCCTGCAAGAAACGACATTTCCCCATTGTGCAAAGGTGTCGTGCAACGATTTGTCGTCCACTGAGGCTGGCAAGTTTTTGACAAAAAGATTTCCACTCCCAACAGATCTTTTATTGATGTCGCGGTCTGCTATCATCAAGCGACAGGGTCTACCGTTGATGAGGGAATAATTCATATTGTTCAGTGTGTACAGACCTATTTGTATCTGTTAGGTTACTTTGATACGATACTATCCGAAAAGACTTACAGTCTTCTGAACGGTGAAAGTTGATATAGGCATAGCCTAAACTTTTGCCGCTGACTCGATCACGACAAACATGGACACTTTTAGCACCCTGGAACTTCTGTTTCAATATTTCATCATTGACTTCAGGACCAAGTTCACCAACGTAGAGTGAAGATTCTGCACGGTCAACTGAAAAACGCTCGTTGGAGGAGCGTAATGACGCAGTTGCTGCTTGGGATTGGATGGCTGCAATCTTCCTCTGCTGTTCGATGGTTAGTCCACGAGGTCCAAGGGAATCTCCTCTGTGATCAGACATATTGTGGATGTGTCAAAGAAAAAAAAATAAGTAAACAGAAGAAAAAAGGCCGTTATATACATGCTGATTATCGTCAGAGGACAATGAAATATCATACGTTTTGTTGCTGTCTGAAATAGCCTTCGTGGCTTGTAGATGTCATATACTTTGAAGCAGATTGATGATACAGATCCTTACTTTAACCAGCAAACCATACCATAATAGCGCCGAATGCTTGTTGTTATTCATACCTGAATATATACGAATTGTTTTTATTAAAAGATATCGCTCGGTCTAATAAGTAAAGTCCAACCTTCTACATTTAAAAGTCAAGTATAGTAAGTAACCTTGACGATCATGAAAAGTCCATATGCCAGAAACAAAACAACTGTTACCACACTGGCAGAATTATAAAATATTCTTTTATTTAATAATAAGACAAAAAGAAAAAAAAAGAAACAATTATAATACGTAACCAGGAAATAGCAGCAGTGATTCTTATGTAGGGTATCCTAATATATCTGTCAAAATCAAATCGTAAATATTACTTATTTGCTCATAACTTCAGCTAAAATGACCGTTGGCCCGAGATCCAACTTGGAAATCATACCGTTTACTCGCCACTATCTGACAACAACATTTGTATTAATGATATTTTTATTGATATCTATAACTTTATCAGCTAAAATCACAATTTTTCATTGACTACTGGCATATATCGGGTAACATGCTAATGTGATATTACATCTCAAATTAAGGCGTATATCATTTTTACTATTTGAGTGTAGATACGACAACATGAAGTATCTAGTAACAATTTAGTTAGCTATATCAGAATTATTCTATCTGTCTTAATGAATGGCTACCCCCGATCAATAAAGTTAGACGATCATTAAGAAAGAACGACCGAATAGATATTATAATTGCTTTTTTATTTAACTGTATTGACATGTTTGTCTGAAAATAGAAATCTGAAAGAAAGTTCCAAGTTTCATCAGCTCCAATTGATGTCTAACTGTATATAACATTTAATTAAAGAAATCGTATCTGTATAGAACATTTATTCAGGCACTTACGTTTTCACATTTAACACAAAGCAAAGCAATTTAGGATGTTTGATTTCTCTGCTTGTTCACTTCTAATCTTTAGCACTTGGCATTTGTTATAATGGAAATTGGCCATGCCGTATCCCAAATTGCTGTCCTCGAGCGGGTCAGTAAGTGAAAGCTAGCAACCGAATTTGGAATAACTACATGTACATGACCACATGACAGTTTTTCTATTACTATATATCTAATTATATTATACTTATTTTACCGTAAAACTTGATTGCTACCAAAAGGATTAGAAGAAGCAAGAAACTATATGATCTGTACAGTAAATTTATTAAGTAACCATATAATTATCAATGAAGCTGTCATCCATTATTCAAATTATATGAACCCAGTCGATAAAGTTAAAGTAACTCAAGCTACCGCAAGCTATTGCTTTATCTACTACCTTCAATAATGATGTTGTTGATATTTTTCATACATATTACAATTTGCGCATAACATATAATTAAAATATACTTGTGATAATTGTATTGGTATCAATAATAAAAGGGGAATACAATGTTCATCATTTTTTATTAAAAGAAATGTAGTTGAAATTGAGATGGTATATTAAAAATACATTTACGTCAAGATATAATGCAGCAGTATCCTTTTCGAGATACCTTACGTTTTTGTTGTTTTTGCATATAGTTTTTACTGTCGTCTGTAGTAACAGCAGTGAGACTTGTGTAGTCTTGAATGGTCGGAATTGTAACATTACTCTTAGATGGTTGACGCATCCCTAATGAATGGTGCTTATTTGTTGTTTGTAAATGATCTACGGAAATGCGCTGTTTGACAGATGGTGGAAAAGTTGGTTCCTGTATCTGCTGTATCATTTTTGAGGGCCTTCTCGAAAAAGAGTCCTGTGATTGTGGCACTGAAATAGAACCGAAATCATTCTGGTATATATCATCGTGTTGATTCTCTTCTCGTTGAATGCCACAAGTGTCATTTTGATTCTAAAAGTTATAAAGTATATCATGTTAATTAATGTGCAACCATGGTTAAATTAGTTAAGGGGAAAAATTCATTTCCCTTTTTGTCTTTACCAAGTAATCTCCATTTGTTTCTTCTGTAAATATTGTTCCCGAGTCGTTGCGATCAATATCATCAGAAATGGTATCAAAAGTGCTATCCAATTCATTATTGTCACCGCCTCCCATCATAAAAAAAGTGTTTCTTTGTGTTGATTTTCTATTTTTGCTTATTTTTGTAGTGACTATATGCTTATAAGGTAACCCATAATCATCTAGACCAAAGACGTCTTTTGGAATAGAATGATTATTATCATCGTTATTACTGTTACTACCCATTAATTTGGAATACCGAAGTTGTCCTTTCAATACTTCTTCTTGTTTATATTCTGTTGGTAATAGTAAAGCATTGTCGTTTTGTTGTTGTTTTCGTTTAGCAGCAATATCAAACACTTGAACAATCTAAATCAATGATGTTTGAGCCAAAAAATACGAGCAAAATTTTAAGTATTTTAAGTATTTAAAGATATTTACGTTATCGTCTATAAATCTAATTTCGAATGCGTAATTGTTTTTTTGATTTGTTGTCATCTATATATTGTTGGACAGATTTAGAAAAAAAAAAAAAAAAAAAAAAAGATAATACAGTAGTAGAGAAAAAACGAAAAAGAAAACTTGGGAAGAAATCCCTCAGTTTAACTGGATTCACGTTTTCATATTATTAAATATGGAAATCAAGCAAAAGCTAGAAATTCAAGTTTCTTTACATTGCATCTTTTAGTTGGAAGGCCGCTTTTTTAGGGGGTGGGGGGGGGGAGATGATGAAAAGATCTGATAATCCATGAAGATATGTTTTACAAGGTGGCTTGATGTTAAACAAACAGCAAATAAAAATAGTCAAACGGAAAGTTTTTTCGTCTCTTCATTCCTTCTACTTCTTCTGTAATATCACTATGATCGATCTTGCTACTGTTGATTTTCAACACCTCGAGGATTCTCTTTGTAATACTTCGGGTAATGTTCAGCTTGCTGAGCGTTTTAGATCTTTATTTACACTTAAGAATATTGCTAATGATCAGGCTATTGACATTATTGCGAAAGGTAAGTATGGCATGCAATTAACAAAGATAAATTCTGACAAGAATATATATAGCCTTTGCTGATGATTCTGAGCTGCTAAAGCATGAACTCGCCTATTGTCTTGGTCAAATAGGTAATCCTCGTGCTAATGCTACACTTGAAAAAGTTTTGGAGGATTTGAACGAAGCTGAAATGGTCCGTCATGAGGTAAAGTACTATAAGGAGCGGTCATTTGATCTGCATTTTTATATTAACATTGTGCAGGCTGCCGAAGCGTTAGGTGCCATTGGTTCTTTGGAATCTCTTCCTATTCTTGAAAAGTATTTGAAGGATGATAATCAATCTGTGGTTGATACTTGTGAACTTGCTATTGACAAGATCAAATATGATAACAATCCTCAAACCAAGGCTGAAAGAGAAGCTTCCAAGAGTCTCTATAATTCTGTAGATCCTGCACCACCTTCTTCTGACACTAAATCTGTAGAAGAGCTTGAAGCTATTCTAATCAATCGCGAGTATAAGTTATTTAAGCGTTATAGAGCCATGTTTGCCTTGCGTGAGATTGGCAGCACTGAAGCAGTGCTTGCATTGGCAAAGGGTTTAAAGGACAACAGTGCTCTGTTTCGTCATGAAGTCGCCTATGTGTTTGGCCAATTGCAGCACCCCGCCTCTGTCCCTGCCCTAACAGAGTGTCTCCAAGATCGAAATGAAGTTCACATGGTTCGCCATGAAGCAGCCGAAGCTTTGGGATCCATTGCTACCCCTGAAGTACTTGCTACTTTGGAACAATTCAAAACGGATTCACAACAAGTGGTGCGTGAAAGCTGCGCTGTTGCACTTGACATGTATGAATATGAGACTAGGTAAGACACAAATATAGTTTAGACTTCATTTTTTTAATGTTATACACTGTAGTGGTGAATTGCAATACGCTAATGGCCTCGAAACTCAACCTCAGAATATGCATGCTCTTAAACTTGCATCACAATCATCTTAGATATTTTACAACATCCAAGGAACATCATTATTACATTTGTACATAACTCAACGAAAATAACAAAGAACCCCCTACTCTATCGTATTTTATTCCTAAATCATTACCACTATTACGACTATATGATCCACATTTTATAGAAGCTGATCATTTTGATAAAAAAAAAAATTAAGGTTGCCTATTGTATCCAAGTTGAGTAATCTATAAATTTGAACGTTGTACCAAGGTGCACAAGCTTTTTTGTAATTATATTACAATGGCACCCTTTAATGTATCCAGTAAATCCCCCTTTCTTTTCTTTTTCTTTCCCCCCCCCCCTCTGGATATCATTGATTATGTCTTACTCCAGGTCTCCACCTCGATCACCTACATCTCCAGAAGATTGGAGAGGGCCTCAATCAGCAAAAACATATTCAACTAGCTCATCTCGGCCGTATTCACACGCCTCGCGTTCACAATCGTTAGCATCTGCATCCAGTAGAGCTTATAGCTCTACCGGGTTTGAAGAGACTGCGAAGATTTACTATGTTGAATTGAAGAGCTACTTGAAAGAATTAATAGAGCAAGGTGAATATAGCACGGAAGATTTATAATTTAGACAGGCTAAATTTAAGCAATATTATAAACAAACAATAGAGGCTATGAATGGGCCGCATCCCCATAGAATAGCTGCTCGACAAAAACTAATAAGGCTGAGTCACCTTCAGTTCCATGAATTGGCAATGGATGTGTATGATGAAGTGATTCGACGAAGAAAAAACGATAAGTTTTGTGAGTGCTGTGCCCTTTATTGTCGATACGAGAGTATTTACACAAAGTATCCATGCAGTGCCTTTTCTAGCTGTAAGAGAAGACTTTCACCCCAAAAGAAACCAAGCAAGACAAAAGTTAGCGACATTACCTGTCGAGAGGTTCCAAGATTTGGCCAGTGATGTTTATTTTGAGCTGACGAGAAGATATTCAAATTTGATCGAGAATAATGTAGGATAGTGTCTTGTATCCAGATAACTTTTGATTTAACCAGCAAAAAAATTAGGACACGTTTAGTAACATCCCACCTATTCCTAAAATACCTATCTCGCCCACTTACAGTAATAACCCTCAACCGAGCAAATCCACCAATATTATTCCTGTCAAAGGAGTGATTAGTTTTGAAAATAACATGGACGATGACGATGATAAGTACAGCAGATCGCCTACATCACCATCAGCTAAAGCTAGAGAGCACAAGGATCATTTTCCTAGATCCACCGCTCCATTGAAGAACGAAAATTACAATGTATGTTGATTTGTCGAATTTAAATTTTTATTCTAGCGCTAATCCTATCATGACGAATATCAACAACAACAAAAAATAGCACCAAACTATCGATATTGACAAAATGAAATCAGATTATGAGTACCAGATCAATGTCATGACTATCAGAATGAATCAGTTACAAGAACAAGTCGATGTAAGTATATGTGAATAAATAAATAAGGCATTTAGAATGGGCAAATTATTAAGGTTGGATGTAGAGAAAATCAAGGGTCAGATCAGACAAAGACATGCTTGTGAGTGCTTATTTTGCGTTCATCTTGAATTAAACTCATGCTTTATGCACAGAGAGACCAAGATGATCAAAACATAATACGTCAAATGGAAGAGCAGTATCGAAGTTTAAATGAAAAGTTTGAAAAAGTGGATCGTGAGTATAATCAACAGCAAGAAGCAGTACAAAACGTGAAAAAGGAGACAAAGGAATTGCTGAACGAACTAAAGAGACTTGCTAAAGTCAACGAGGAGCTGTACACTGAAAAGGAAAAGGCCGAGAACATGATAAATCAATTAAAAGAAGAGACAAAAGAATGGCAGATCAAATACGAAAAGGCTCGTATCCAGCTGCGAACTCTTAAAGGTACGGTTATGAGATGATCAGAAACCCAAACCTATCCTCATATAAGCGCCCTACATTTATGTAGCATCCTCTATCATTGATTTAGATCACAATCTCATCAAAGAAAACTTTCTTCAACCATCTCAAGACGGCGTTATTTCGCAAGACCATATTCTTACATATCAAGCACATATAAATGATTTATTGGTAGCTGCAAGATCTAACGATCCCTCTCAAGTCATTAACGTCATGAAAAATATCGTTACGGTATGTAGGTCAATAACCAAAGAGATACAAAATCAAGAAAATACGCTATCTTCAGATACCACGAAATCCCTGCTTGAATCGAAAACTCGGTTTTCAAATTCTCTATCTGATCTACTGTTTGCAGCTAGACGTCATGCAAGTGGAATGGGACTTAGTCCTGTCAGTCTATTAGATAGATCTGCTGGCCACTTGACGACCGAGATTGTGAACTTGGTTAAGCTTTTGGGCATGAACCCTTCTTTAGCCAGTTCAGTATCTAGGTCAGTCAACAACAAAAGTACCACAACATCTTCCATCTTATCATCATTGAATGATGACTCATATGCAAGCGCTCATAGCAAAAGAACAGAGAACAATTATAATTACTACAATCCCATGTCAAACGGTAGACCCAATGGCTCAACTAATATTCATAAAAGTACAAGATCTTCAAATAGCGATGAAATGTCAAGGCCTACAATGAGGTCTGGCGTGGACTCTTTTGCAAGCTACAAGAGCAACAATAGCAACAGTAACAACGATATTCTATATTCTTCAAGGTCTTACGGAGACCAAAACGATACAAGCCCTGGGGATCTTGTTGTGAGTGTTATCATGTTCTCTGCTTTCTACATATAGTTTCAGATTTTGACTTGCTATATCACCCCACTAGAGATATCTCAAAGCCGAGACTGATCACATTGTCAAGACTATTCATAATTTACTTGCTGCGCTCAGATTACCCCAGCAAAATGGCGAAGCAGATAGCATTATCAGTACTCTATTGGAAATTGTTGCCACTATTTCAAAGTTATCTAGAGCAACATGTCAAACCTCGCAAGGTTACAGGTATAAACATGAATGTGACCCTATCTTGAATCAGCTGGACAAATGTTCTGAAAGCATCAATGCAATCCAAGCTAAATTCTTTGTTACGGGAGCAATAGCTACAGCCAACGCCAAAAAAGATCTTGCAAAAGAAGCGTATGAAATTGCTAAATTTACCAAAGAATTGATCATTTTGTTTGAGACATGAAATAATACAGTAATCCTAATAATTAATTAATTAATCAAAATAAAGCAATTGTATTAATATAAAATAAAAATGTGCAAGGTATATGAAGAAATTTGATGTATGTGTATATATAATTTAAGCAGAGTAATCATATTCATGTATTATAGGCATAGGGTTTATAGAGATAGTTCATAAATTCGTGCATAATAAAAAGAGATCATAGAAAAGAGCATATCATAGTACAATTCGGTCAGAATACATTTGTGGGTGGCGGGGAATGGGGCATGGTAACAGTTTATTTAGGCTGACCTTTATGCAAAAGCGGTGCATGGTTATACCTAATCTTGATGCGAAAGCAACGGCTGTAAAACACATGTATGTCCACAGCCAGTCGGGCATAATTTTTCTATTGCAAACCATTCTCTCATATGAGACAAATGACCACCATGATTGCAGCCCTGACACCAAACGTATAATCCTCGAACCGTTTGATGGCTACATATAATGTGTACAATTTAGTAATGCAGAAATACTAAGCATGCAAAATTCGACTTTACCATAAAGAACAAGGATTCAATAGCCTGTGGCATTTATCACAAGCCCATGATCCGCCAGTTGTGCCATTCACTAGTTTGAAGCAAGTATTGCACGCAATACTGACGGTAGTTGAATTCTATATTGAAACAAGTTAGTGCTTGTGTGATTCTTTTACTCAATTCTGCTTGTTAAATACCTCATTAAGCTCACGAATACTTTGAATTTTGCACGCTTTTATGACTGCCGTTGCAGCCGACCAAAGCTTGAATCGACGCAGCATGTCAATGTAGGCAATAAACCAATCTGCTACACGCTCATGGTCGATACTCAAGTATTTCTCTAACACAAGATATAAAGTTACGCACATCTGGACGTCGCCCTGATCAGTGTAGTAATCCAATAATTCCATGACTACTGCTTCATGTTTCCATGGAATTTTCAAATTGAAAAGTGATGATGAGCGCTGCAGAAACGATGAATGGCTTGTATTTAAACTTTCCACATCTCCATCAGATGATTGGGAAACCTCTTCTTCGTCTTCATCTTCCACGTCCTCGACATCTTCCTCGTCCTCGTCCTCGTCCTCATGTATATGAAGTCCACTGCCATCTTGGTTGACGCTATTGAAATCATCGCCATCTTCTATATTCATGTCTGTTTCCGTCTGTTCGGGATAGGGATCATAAATGTCAACATGCATTCATCATTAGCATTGTCTGAAAAATACACTCACCATATCTTCATGCGTGGATTCATCTATATCGGTTTCTAATGCCTCATTACTATAAAACATACCAATGATTGCCCATGTTTGTGATGTGCGGTGTCGTCTCATATTCCACGCCAACTAGTTGCATAGGTCGATTAGTCATATGAATATAGCGATACACAAGGACATTACCTTGCTATTGACATCGCAAGCCACTGCCACGTCTTCGCCGGATATAACATAGTTTTGTGCAAGAATCGAAAATGCTTCAAAATCAAACAACGGCATATGAACAATGCCAGAGCTTTGAGGGGGTATATATTGGTTAGCCTGTTATCTGTTAGCGTGAAAGTTATTAGGAAAACGATCTTAATTTTACCACTTCTTCCAAGGCACTTCTCAGTCCTAATTTCTTTAAATTCCTGGGTGATCCAGCCAACGGATTGGACACGATGCTTTCATCCACAAACAAGTCTCGGGAGCTTTTGTCAAAGCTAAACATAAGGTCACCCTGTACATTCCAGGTCAGTGGATTTCTCTTCATCTCTTCCACTTGCTCATAAGAGCCTTTGATATGCTGCCGAATAAACCATTTGTCCTTGGCGACAGATAATAACTCGTGAGGGTTGTGCCATGCCAGCCCTGAGTGTGCCCGTGTCAGCATGTATATATATATATATATTTTTTATACACGTATATAGCCAGTACTTACCTGAGGGTGCGCTACTGTGCTGTTCAAATGTATATTTTGGTATAGATGGCCTTCGCACATCCCATATGTGTATTTTGTTGTCTGTGAGAAGAGCACATGAGGCAATTTCATTGGGGTAATCCGGTCGCCACTGTATGCGGGAAACTGCAGACATTGTTTTGATAGTGTAGGTTGGTTTTTTCTCGTCTGATGTCAAGTCCCATACCTTGATTGTCGTGTCTCTGCCTCCGGTTGCGATAAAGTTTCCGTTTGGATGCCAATCTAGCGTAAAGCAAGGGCCGTTGTGTGCTAGCGTAAAACAAGCACTTATTTTGCGATCGTGTGTTGGTCTAGAATTTCGCATATCCCATTTCTAGCATGAATTTAGGTTTCAAATCTTTCTCACTTTTCAAATTTTTACCTACCTGTAGTGTTCCTGACTCAAATACCGCTGCGAATTCATGGACGTTGACAGGATTGAACTGCACATCACGGACTGCTTCTGCTTTTCCTTCAAATTTGGATCGTGCTCCTTGTCTGAGATCTCTGAGGTCCTGCAAATTACTTGATTCGTTAATCGTAACTCATGGATCAAGCTATACAGCACTTACCCAGCACTTGACTGTGCCATCTTGCGATGCACTAATAAGGAGATTCCCGTTGTTTGGCTGAAAACTGATACGATTTACGGCACGAGAGTGTTCTTTTATCTCTCGCTCTATAGTCGGATGTGTCAATATATAGACTCCTGGTAATAAATGTCACATACAACTTGCCTACTTTGCTTCCACTTTTGTTTATATTCCAGAGAGTAATAACACCATTGGCTGCAGCTGTTGCTATCGTGTGTTTTGTCGCTTTACTAGTCATATCAGTAATCATGCAAACATTGTGTTAGTGCTGACAATTTACCATTGTTACCCCATTTGACATCGTTGCTAGCATAGTTTAAGTTGGGTTGAATTCCAGCTCTTAGGTTGAGAGATTCTTTTATATCTGCATTCTTTATGTCGTATATCTTCAAAACTACAGGTTATCATATTAGACGTTGTGAACAAGCAGCTATCGGCACATATACTGTGTCTTACTTTCTCTTCCTGCCACAACAACTGAATTACTATCTTGAGATATACTCAGTGCATTGATTGCGCCAGACATGGCTTTGCACGTGAGAAAGCTGTCTACTGCTGTTTTGTTCATAATTGTAGAGAAATGTTTGTCAAAAGAAAAAAGGTGGCTCTTTTTTATATCCCATTTTTCTGCCGGCGTGCTCAAGGCCACGCGATTGGAGGATGCTCATTGTAAATTGCAATTATCTAAAGGCTCATGACTTTTTAGAATTGATCATTAAAAGTGAGCTTCCGAACCTTGTTTCTCAAAATTTGAGTGTTTTTATATAGTGATGCAATCATAAAAAACGTAACAAAAAGTATATAAAAGCGTGCATCTATTCATAGAGCACAAGTAGTAGTAGTAGCAGTAGTAGTAAGAGTAGTAATAGTATTGATTGTGGTAGTTGTGGTAGTTGTGGAAGTATATGTGGTTTGGCCATTGCGGCTTAACGGAACCAAGAAGTTCTTTTTTCATGCTTTTCAGGCAGTTTTTCCTCTTGCGAACTAAATTATCATAAAAAAAAACGTAAGTTATGGCTAGGAGGTCGTTTGCTAATTGTTACCTTTCGACAGCTGCTCCTCCTCCTCGTAAAGGCTTGGCGATTCGGTTGAAATTCAACATGGAATTACCTTGAGATTTGTGCGTGCGAGCTTGTTCTAGCCTTCCTCTTACAGCTTGAAGTTGGGATTCGAACCTATCAGTATCATGTTACCATGACCACGATCTTCATCACCATAGGCTTATAGCACATCCACTTACTTTTCATTTTGAGTCAGCAGTTTATTCTGCGCTTCTTTTAGCAAATATTCCAAATTTTGTATGCGTTCATTTCTAGCACACAATTTGCGATCTGATAACGCGGCTTCTTTCTTGAGATGTGAGTTTTGTTCGACAAGCTATAAAAAAGACTTGTAAGAACAAAGGCACACAATGCTGATTGTTCTGCTACTTTTTTTTTTTTTTTACCTGCTTTTGCACATTGGTTAGTTGATCCAAATTTCTTTCCAAAAGGGACATCTTTTTCTGCTGCGCCTTGTTGCTCGTTGCCTTTAAAAAGTTGGTTTGTTGGATGCGAGTTTCGTCTAATGTCATCTCCAGCTCTACCACCTTTTCGCAACGACTCTGGAGATCACGCATTAGCACCTTCTTCATGGTCTCGAAATCAGCCAGTTCCTGTGCCATAGCCTTGCGCATTCGCTCCAGCTCGCGCTCTTTTTGTTCCACTGCTTCCTGGGAGGGCGCTGCTGTGCTTGGCGCCTCCTTCATTTGAACGAGTTTGTCATTGGTCACCTGTAGCTCGTCCAGGACGCTCTGCAACCTCTCCTCTTCCTTTGTTTTCTTTTCCATGTCAGCCTTCAAGGACTCAATCTCGTTTTGCTGAACCTGGTTCTTCATGATGAACTGGCTTTCCAGCTTTGTTTTAAGATCTGAAATAGAGTCTGCAATGTCACTGTTCTGTTTCACGTCCATTTCCTCCATTGCAATGGTCTTGTCTAGCAGCTCCTCATAGTCAGCTTCGAGGTTGCTGAAACGCACTTCGAGATCACTGCGCTTTTGAGAAAGTGAGTCTCTTTCTTGCTCTAGATTGGCGATGGTTACTTTTTGCTGCTCGATCATTGCTTTGGTAGTTTGCAATTCGTGACGAAGTTCAGCGATAGCTTCTGGTGTGATGTCTCGAGCATCCAGATCAGACTCAATGTCCTGTTTCTTCTCTTCGGCATTTTCCTGCATGTAGGGTAGATTTAGTAAGTGCCGTGCTCTGGTATGCTATGCTTTGCTATGTCAGTCCACTTACAACAACGTCTTCTGCAGTCTTGAGTTGCTCTAGATTCTTTGATTCCGCAATCTCTAGTCTCGTTAAGGCCGCTTTCAGCTCTTCCAGTTCAGAAATGTATTCCAAGTTGACCTCTTTGAGCGAATCAATGTTGATCTCGCCTTCCTTCTTTTCATACGACTCCTTTTCCAGTTGAACCTGGGCATCGCTTAATTCTGAAGACAGTATTTTGTTGCTGTTGCTCATTTCCTTTTCGTTTTCCTTAAGACTGTCCAGCATTTGCTGAATTTCAGCGACTTGTTTTTCGCGGCTGGCGAGTTCCGCTGCTTTCTCATTGATTTGTTCGAGCAACTCTTGCTCGCGCTTAATAAACTCTTCCTTTTCATCGTTTCCAAGCGCCATGGCAGGTGTCGACGGTCTGCTATCATCGTCTACAGATAGTTTGAAAGCGGGAGCAGGTGTCTGCGGTGGCGTAATGGGTGCATTGTTAGCAACAGCAGCGGCAGGAGGAGGCTTTGATTTAGCACCCTCCATAGTAGCCCAACCATCTTCAGGCACCGTTTTTCCTAATCGCCACATATTTATTTCATTCTCCAGGGCAGAGATGTAAGACTTGTATGAAACAGCATCACCCTTGACACGTTTAAGTAATGCCTTAAGTTCAGCAGGAGATAAATCAGCATTGACCTTGGCTTTGTTCTTGATAGTCTTTGCTCTAGCGCCGAAACGAAGTGTTGATATTGATTCGGTTTCATTGTAAGAAGAAGGGGAACAGTTGATGATTAAAGTGGTGCGCGAGTTACCACCCAGTGATTCTTGTAGAATGCGAGTCAGCTTAGAATCTCGATAGGGCACATGGCTTGACTATAAGAAATATTTAGTATCGCGCATATACAAAAGACGAAAGCTGGATGTAACGCTCACCTTTCCATCTGTCAATGAGTTAATGACCATACCCAATGCAGTGAGAGATTTGTTGATTTTCTTTGCCTCTTCTAATGTCTGGCCTGAAGCGCCTGTTTTTCCAACTTTCTCAGAGCCTGCAAGATCTACCAGATATAGCTTTCCACTCTTTGCTGCACCAGTGTCTAGGTTCTTTTGTGTGATTGTTGTAAGCACAATTGAATGGCTTCTTGAGCTTTCGGCGTTCATATCTAGACATCCATAAATGAGATGTTGTTCAAGTTTCATGACATGCACCACTTACTTGTAGATGCAACGACACGATTATCACCACCAATTCTCATCACATCGTAGACTTCATTTGTGTCTGAAACATACACTTCTTTGATGCCTTTGACGTAGACACCTTTAACTTTATCTTCATGGATAGGTAGGTTGTCATTTGCAGCTGTATTGTCGGGTTGAGTAAACACTCAGATTTTCATGTGTTTTGTTATACTTACGAACTAAAAGGTCCTTGACTCGTTCCATGTAAATTTCCATGTAAGCGACTTTTACGGTGAATTCCATATTGATAGGTGCCTCCTGGATGCTTGTAAAGATTTGCTCAATGATACGTGGAATAATACCCTTATTTTCTGAATCATCGATGCTGGATCCCATCATTGTATATGTCTTTCCGGAACCTGTCTGGCCATAAGCAAATACGGTGCCGTTATAGCCCGCAACAACATCTAGAAGACGCATAAATTAAGTATTCACATGTGCACACGTATAGAGAGTGGCTCGTCCGTACCATCTACAATAGATTTAATGGAATACTCAAAGATCTCCTGCTGTTTTGTGTTTGATCCAAAGCATTTATCAAACGAGAATGTGTTTGTGTCCTTTCCCTACACATATCAAGCATTGGCATTGAGTTTGAAATGTAATTTTGAGGTACCTGATTTATGGCACATGTTTATCAATACTACAATACCTTCAAGACAATATCCGTTCCGTCTTCCGATATTTCAACAATAGGGACACCTCCCTCTCTTATTTCCAATTTGTTTTGAGGTCGGAAACGACACACGACTTTGATGTTATTACCAGACATGATTTTTTTTCCTTCTTTGTTTTATTTCTTTTGCTATGGTTACGATGTTTATTGAAGTAGGTTACGATGGCAACTGTATCAAGATTTTTGGGATTTGTGTGATTTTATAGGTTTCTTAAAAAGTTGTGTAAAATAAGATGGCTATATAAAAAAAAAAGGAAAAAAGAGAAAAAAAAAAAGAAAGGAGAAAAGAAATGTAAAAAAAAAAACTGCAACACACATACACACACAGGTGCACTTGTACATGCACACTCAAGAGACTCTCGTTGAATATTATAAGATAGTAGTACAGAACTCATGACGTCGAAATCGAGTTTGAAAATGCGTTTATGAATGAATAAAGACGCTGTGTAGTCGCTTGAAGTCGGATGCGTTCGATACGTCTATGCAGTGATGAGAAATGGTGGTATCCATGGACGGTAATCTCGGAATTTTGATAAGGCCAAGCTGCTGTAATGGCTTCTACACAACATGCATATAAATCAGTCAGTAATACAGTGGGTAGCATAAAACAAACAAACAAGTAACCTTTTCATTATGAGTAGCAGGGAATTTGTCAGTTGTGATTTGAAGATCATCTACTTTTCGTCTCAGCTGCACACTACGTTGCTGGAGTGTATACAACACCGACTGCTGTGTCTGATACTGATAGTCAGGCGTTTTCTTCATGCTCGACCATTTGCGAGTTGCTGGTGGAAGCTGAATTACCCGTGGAGATGCGCTTGCAACCCTCATATCTTTGAGCAGTGCCCTTGTTTCTCTAGCAATATCAGACATCATTTCACCTCTATGCTGTTTCTTGATGGCAGGGGCAGGCGTTGACAAATCCAATGATCGCCATAAATCTGAACTTTTCAGCTGAGCATTTTCAGCCCGTAGATAGCGAATCGAAGCTTTGAGTGTTTCCATATGTCCCGCCATTTCATAGTATCCACCGGCCATCTCTTGCATGTGCTCAGAGTCCTCTCCCTCTGCCAAGTCAAAATTGGCTTTTCGTAAGATGGATTGTCTTTTTTCCTCTCGCTTGCTAGCTTCCTTCTTGAGTTGGCTGTTCTCAATCTCCAGCTGATCATATTCGTTTTGTAGGTTTTCCATTGCCTCGACATACATTTGCTCTTGGTTCAGCGATTTATCTAAATCATCCTCCAAGGATTTGATTCGGGCCATCTCTTTCTTTGCAACTTCTATACGCTTCTCGAGAAGGCTGGTTTTAACGTCTGCCTCCTGCAATGACTGATCCTTCATGCGGACATCTTTGATTAGTTTGATAATCTCATCATTATGCTGCTGTAGCTTATGCTCCAATTCATGGTTAACCGCAACTTCAGCTTTGATATCGGAAGCGCGCTGGATCCAGGGCGCGACGTTTGTTTTGACTACACATCACAATAGATCAGCTCATGTCAGCCATATGTGTGCTCAAGATAAACTTACTTTTGTCCAGTTTATCGTCCTGCTCGATCTGTGCATAGGTTGCTCCAAGTTCGTTATTGAGCGTCTTGACGTTCCTTAATGCATTCTCCCACATGGAGCTTTCTACCATTTCGAATATCTCATCACCTTTATCGCGCAGCAGCGTTTGTATATGAGACAGCTCAATTTCTTCGTGGCTTCCTCGTTTGGTGTCGATGTAGGCTGTGATATTCTTGTAAGTGTCAAAGCAGAATTTGCAGAGTTTTGTGCTGATCGCGTACAACATTCGGAATCTGTGTAAATGTTCGGGCTTCAGCGTCATGGCTTCTTCGAAAATATCTTCTAATTGACGCATCAGCTTCTTGGCGACGATCTTGCTATTTTTTGCTTGGGCAATGAGACGTCCAAGCGGCTCATTGTAGTCCTGATCCACTTGTTCAATGCCCTCGGCAACCACAATGCCTTCAACTCTTGCTGCATTGTACAATGACTGCTTAGCACAGGTTAGAATGACGATCATACGATCAGCATTCAGATCCAAGGCTTTAGTAAGGCCAAAGAACTGGTCTGTGTTATTTCTCTCTTGCTGCTGTAAATGGCTTTCGGCCAGGTGCTCTACTTGGGCAATAATTCGCTGCAGTTCAGTCAAACAATGTGCTTCGTTGACTTGATCCGTCCTAAAGAGCTCGACAATTGCATTCATTTTCCTCTCGACACCAATCAAGTCATGGTACACCCTGCCCATCTTGGAAAACGTCCCAACATCACAGTTCTTGATATAGGTCTGGAAGCGAGTAGCCAATGAGCTTAACCAACCTGCCCTCGACTTCATTTCACAAATGGTAACTAGATTGTCTGTTACGTTGTCCATGATCTTCTCGCTGATCGGGTAATTTTGATCCAAATGCTTAACAATAAGGCCTGCCTTGAATTCCAGCCTTTTAAACAGCAATAGGCACGAAATGGGGTCATTTTCTGTCTTGAAAAAGGATTCTGGCAGGTAGGGCTGGATCATATTGAGACGCTCGTTGGCCTGAGCAGCCTCCAGCTTTCGCAGTTCAATATCAATTGCTTTGGCTTGTGCTTTCATTACGGTTGTCTGCAACTGGAAGTTTAGAGACATCATGGCTTGAGATTGGCTGCTCAAGGTCTTCTTTTCCGATTGCTCTGTTTGCTCCTTGCTCTTAAATCCTTCTAAATCGCTTTGAAGCAGCACTACTAACTCTCTGAATTGCTGGATCGTGGCTTCATAATCAGCCGCTGTCTCTTCGTTGGCTCTCAATCGCTCCAGCTGTTCTCTCAAAAGCATATCGCGATGGTCGATTTCCGCTTGCAACTGCTTTTCGGTTTCTACATGGTTTTCCTCCAACTCATCGGCGAGCTCCTTTAATGCTTCCAAGTCATCTACAGTAGCACTGAGTTCATCCAGTTTCTCCGTCAAACTCAAATTCCTCTCGGTTAATTGATCAACAAGGTCCTCAGCACCAAGAGCATCGTCTAGTTGCATCTTGAGGTCGTCAACTGACATTTCTGTTGCGCTCAACTTTTCCAGAGCTTTTTCGTATTGCAGACGTATTTCCTCGAGTTCGTAGTTTTCATGCTCAAGCAACTTGATCTTGTTATTTAACTCGTTTTCGTTTTCGGCTGTAGCATCACGGAATCTGCCCATTTTGGTGAGTGTTCTGCGGTGCGAACTGCGTGCTTGTAACTCACCTTAATAACGCTTCTTTCAATCGCTCGTTGTGTCTTTCCAACTGCACTATTTCTAAAGGCGTTCTTTCTTCATTGCTAGCTGGCGAAAGTTCAGGGGGTTTATTCAAAATGTCTGCTTCCTTTTTTAGGATGTCCAAATCAATACTGATTTCTTCCATTCTTTCCTTGAGCATATTAGTTTCTTGCTGTAGACTTTCGGCCCTTTCTTCTGCCACTTCCTTGTCGAGCGTGAGCATTTCCATCGACTCAAGTAGATCATTGTACTTGTTCTCAAAGGTTTCTTTGTCTGCGATGGTATCTTTCAGTTCACGCTTGGTATCTCGGACGTCTTTTTGCAGTTCTGCAATTTTGTCTATGCCGAATATGTTTATATATTTATTGTTTACATATAAACAAACAGAACCAACCTTGCAGCTTGTTTCGAAGTGTCAAAAACTGCTCTGCTTCCTCCTTGACTTTTTCATGATCTCGAAATCGTTCACGATCTTCATGTCGCTTATTTTCAAGAATTTTTAGCTTAAAGCGAAGCTCTTCGTAGTCTTTCAGGGGAACAGTCTAATGGTTTGGGTGCATTAATAAGGGCGCACAGAGTTATTGATTGTATCCAGATTCAAGAATATGTACCTGATCTGATTTGCTAATAGGTCTCGTTGATGCTAATGATCCATAGACAGGTTCTCGCTGTATCTGCTCGATAATAGCGTCTTCTTCCTCTTCTTCCTCATCTTTATCATCTTCTTCATCTTCTTCATCTTCCTTTTCAATTGAGACCGGGCTGGATACAATAGCAGCATT
The DNA here is from genome assembly GCA_025201805.1 of Parasitella parasitica. Taxonomy (NCBI): domain Eukaryota; kingdom Fungi; phylum Mucoromycota; class Mucoromycetes; order Mucorales; family Mucoraceae; genus Parasitella; species Parasitella parasitica. Next base: position 205,561 of record MU619239.1, read on the forward strand.
TGCATTGGTGTTCTCCAAACATAGGTTATCAAATTCTGCTTGTTCTAATTCCAATCTTCTCTCTTCATCCTGTTCATCGTCCAATATGGCATCTGGAGTTGTTGGTGCGGTTATTGGTGTTCTTGACTTTAATATGGATACGGGCGAAGATGCGAATGTATTAGCTCTAGCTCTTTTGATGGGGGCAGTACTTTGAGTCGGTTGTTTTGGAGGTACAATCGTTCTCCTGTTTGGGACGGCAGTGCTTCTGCTACTTGGTATCGTAGTCGCACGGCTGTTGGTCTGCAAAAGTGAAGTGGGTCTTTTCTTTATTGGCGGTAATGCATCTGCTACGATGGATTTTCTTCTTTGGGCTGGATGTGAGGGTGATGCTGACGGTGATGCTGACGGCGTTATTGTCGACTTCTTTCTTTCGGTCGCAGTGGCAGCACCATTTGCTGTGCTGAAAGATGAAGGTATAATCGATTTTCTTTTCTGTTGTGATGCGGCTGGGGCAGTGGCGTCTCCTACGATCGACTTTCTTCTTTCAGCAGTGCTGGGAGGCACTATCGACTTTCTTCTCTCAGCTGTGCTGGTAGCCACAATCGATTTCCTTCGTTCCATAGTGCTAGAAGCTACGATGGATTTTCTTCTTGTAGATAGAGAAGAAGGCTGTAAATCCTAGCTTAGTTCTGAGAAATCAATGTATTTTATGGACTGCATCTTGTGTAAAATACCTCGTTTATCACCTTGACGTTCGCAGGTCTTGTAAATACACCATGATTGTTCTTGCAGTCAAAGTATCTTTTGCCTTGAACTACACCACTGTTCTTACCTAGTGGCTCGTCTAGCTCAACTCCAACCCATTTGCCTGTTTGAAAGCTTGTTGTTCCAACATATCGAATGGTGCCTGAAAGTTCATTATTGATTATCACTCGACCACCTACAGTAAGCTCTTCTCGAATAACTGATGTCCTTTTTGCACTGCTCATTATCCTCGATTACTTTTTTTTTTCTATCTTTCCCGAGGATTATTAGTCGTAAGAGGCGAAGCTCTTCCTTTGATTCAAGATGATTGTAGAGAGAAAAAATTAATGAAAAGAAAGAATTTGGTATAATTTCTATATCGGCGGTTTTGCCTGCAAGCTTCTAATTGGCGCTTTACGAATTTCGTGATGCTAGAGCTTTGTTCACTTTACTTGCATTCGACTTTTTACAGGAAAACAGAACGAGGTCATGCTCGTTTTATACAATTAGGCTGATTCTAGTTGATAAAAACCTCTATTCACAAACTTTTTTTTGCTCGTATAGACATTTATTTGCCAACATCAAGGGTTAGACGCCATCGCCATTGTCTTTTAGAATTGACATATTAAAAAATCAAGTTAGTGCTACGCTTTTTACATTATTATATTGAAAAGGCATTGTTTACACACATTGTTTGTGTGTGTATATTTCAGATAACATAATGCCTCCTGGTAAGGAGAACATTTTTCCTCTATTAGCGTCGAAATACACGAAATTAAATATTTTCACATGGCTTAATGTCTAGAGCAGCGAGTGTACTAGTATTTTTGCTTGAGCTTTGAAATATTTGCACACGAAGATGATGCATTTAGATTGTCTTTTAAGCATTCAGATTGCGATAAATAAATATAGCCAGTATTTTCTCTGTTTGTTGGCAAGTACGGAATACATATGATATTTCATTCACGTATGGACGATATTGATTTTGATGGACAAATTCAAATTATTTCTTTTCAAAATTTCAACATAACACATGCAAAAAGTAACTATATACAGCTACCATGAATAGCTAGCTGCTGGAGAGACTGATTAAAACTTGCGAAAACAGAATATTAAAAACTACACTTGTCGCTAGAAGCAGTTAAATCTTCAGCATCTCAAACATAAAAGCTTTTCAATATTTATTCAGGTATAGGAAATCGTTTTTGGTCAATAGGCCATTTCTATGAACCTATCTACTTCAACGGAAGTAGGCTCTTGACTTGCAATATGAATTATGGTCAGTCATGTGTCAAACTTCGATTTATTGCATGAGGACGCAAAGATATTAGCCACTATGGGTTATTCTTCCCTTTAAGCAGGAGAGAAAAAGATAAAAGTTTAGATTGTGTGGAACTTGTTGTATCCATATAAAGGCTACATATTTCATATCTTACATAGTTATAATGTACGGATCATGATATTAATTGTTGGTAATTCTTTTACAAATAAGGAATAAGCTACAAGTTGTAATTGAGCCTCTTGCGCAAGGTTCTAGGCTTATCCAAAGGTTACATCAGGATGAGATCGCGGGATGTCGGGGAGAGATATCTTGCTCACGTCTCTTTTCTTCAATTTAAAGTAGAAGAATAGGTCTGTTCCTGGAAATAATGTGATTTAATAATGTTGACACTTCATGTCAAACATTAGATGTTATGTGGATAAACATTAATTAGGATATATTTTAGTGTAAATAAAGATCATATCTTATGTCAATAAATGTCTTCAGTTTTGTATCAGAGAAAGTCTTATTTACTTCCTTTTTTCATATTACATTTACGCAACATTCCGGAGCGCCCTTTACACTAGCACAACAGAAATTTTTCATCCAAAAAAAAACTAAGGTGTGTAAAAATGGGTTTCGAGGCCGTATTATGCAGCGTCGCGGCTAGCGATTCATATTAAGACATACCCAAGTTAGCTATTAGGACCATGCTATGCTCCTCAATTGAAGATAAAATGTGTACTATATTTGCAGTGGTAAATTCAAACTCGGTAGTATGTTGCCATTTGCATTTAAATCCATCTCAAAATTCTTCATTGCTTAATATCTCAAATAGTTAATAAGTCATTGGATATCCTTACCAAGTGTTCTATGACTATAAAATAATCTGCATCTAACTATATAAAGTACAAGGCTATGTAAATATTTTTTTATATTATCAATTTCAAGATTCAAAAATCATCTTTTTTGATTGTTTTCAAGTAGAAGGAACCATCTTTTGAGCACACACAACCCTATAAACTCAACCAAACAATTAATTCCATCAATTTCTACCCATAAACATCTTGCTCCCAACTTTAGCTTTATTATTTCTGTCACAAATCAAAATCTTGTCTCGACGAAAATCAATCAGCCTAAAATTCGAACCTCATAAAATCAAGTAAACCAAGACAAAATAAGAATAAAAGGAAGAAATGAATGAAGTAGCCTTTATGCCCTCAGTAACAGATCCCATCTGCAAAGTTTTCCCTTCAAAAATATTCGAGACATCAACAAAACAAGGCCTACAGAATTTAGACCACAAATAATCAAAAAGGGGCCTTCACTTTTGTGCAAAAGCGTAAATGACTGAAGATAAATTGAGTGGTAAAATTGGTAGTGTATATCATGGGGCTCTTCGCAACACGGCTTTATCTTTTGTGGCTATTCAAACGTCAAAAATATGAAAAACTAAGAAGTTTGATATCTATTTAACGAGGATTTTTAAAGTTGGCTATTGTGTGTCAATATAGAGGATTTATACATATTTCATGATTCAAAAAATGATAATACAATATGCTTAAAATAGAGGATAGGTTTCAACATGTTTGAACAAAAGTCATGCAGTCATAATGATGGTGTTAGATTTAATGCCAAACACAAGATTATGCATTTATTATCACTACAGCGTATTTGCTATGCATCATGTGAAAGTAACGTTGATTTCCCAATTCTGCATATTAAGCATGAATCTAACTCTTCAAAATGATGAACATAACATTATCAATGGAGGGTTGCCGATGTACAATAATAGGATGAGAGCCTTTGTATTTTCAGCTGATTCAGAGGTACACTAATGATTGAACAATAGAATTTTTTTATATTTATATTCCTTTTTCTCTCATACTATTTATTCTTTTTCTTTTCTTATGGATATGTCATTATCTGAAAATGATCAAGACAATGTCTTTATTAGACATTTCAAAGAACAAGCAAAACTGAATCGTTCTCACCAGCAAAAGCGGCAACAACCTGTACCACCATCGCCTCCGGCTCAACCATTTCAACGGCCCAAAAATCAAGCAAAGAATGACACTCTTACATCTGCATCATGGCCAATTTTAATAGCTATAGTTCCAACTTTGGGTGCATTTTTTGCAGGCGACACCGAAATTTGGAGTGATTTTATCATGGTTTTGTTGGTTCTCTACTATGTCCACAAATGGATGACAGGTATATGCTGTTTTACTGAAGCCAAGCATACTTCAGTTTAATTTATCATAACATCTATAGTTCCGTGGGCATATTATGAAAGTGCACGCTCTCGGCACATTATGCATCAAAAGCTATCAAACGAGAGAACAAACGCTGGTATCTTGCACATTCCAAAAAATGAGCAAGAAGCTTTCGCCAGACGTATGCAGCGAGACCACAGCAAAAGCAAATCAATCACAGCAGAACTTCGCCGACATGAGCTTGCTGGATTGCTGTTGGTGGTTCTCTCGCCTGCTATTGCCGGTTACACATTGCAGTACAGTCGTTATTTGCTTAGTAACATAGATCGATATATTAATGCATTTAATGTTACGATCTTTATATTGGCTGCTTCCATAAGACCCTTGACACATGTGATGACACTCTTACAAAGACGTACAGCATTTCTGCAAAGTGAAGCATTAGCTTCAGAGAATCAAGTTCAAGTCTTGCAGGCAAAGCTGGATATACTCGAAAAGGAGCTCTATGGCCTTCGAAAAGCTTTTGCCACAAAGCAAGATCTTGGTCAATTAGTGACAGAGGACATAAAGCCTTCCTTGCAGCAATTTGCGAAAAAGCTGAAGCGATTTGAAAAACAAGACCCTCTGCTTAGAAACTGGTTTGAAGAGAAATTCGCTGCAATCAATTACAAAGTTCGTGAATTCGATCAATACATTCGCGTTGAACAAGATCAACGTCAAAAGACACATGGCATGATTGTCAGCTTAATTTTACTTCCACTCCGTATCTCACTCTGGGTTGTCAAACGACTGGCATCATTGCTCTCAAGCTATCACAGCAGCTGCAATCTCTTGGCAGTAGCAGCAGCAGCATCAGAATCAACATATAAAGCTCTAATAAAGCCACCGTCTGCATCTGCTGCATCTACTTCAACTTCGAAGAAACCGTCATGGAAACGTCAACGTTCAACTGTTTCGTCTCAGCATCAAATGTCGACAGTAATACCCGACCCGACAGAGACAATTTACTCTACTGAAGAAAGTATTGCTGCATTTGGGCATTAGCCACTACATTTATGCACATTTCATTGTTTTTCTTTAGTAACAATAAAAACTTCAATATACGCTCCGGTAATTTTATGGTTCCTTTAAACTATTTTCCAAATCTGCACCTGCTGATAGAAGAAGACAGAGTAAAGCTAGCATTCACTGCATAACTGCTATGTATGGACAGGCTTGAAGAAACCCTTCTGGTAACTAAAATACAATGTCATTGTGCCTTTTTATACACGTTTTTATTTTATGAAAGCAATGCTAATACAACACAACATGGCAAAAACTAGTCTACACGAGAAAATGGCCAGATTGGTAAAAAGTGAATGAGAGAGAATTATTCTATGTTATTTTAATCTAGTATTTCATTTCTGATTCCCAGAAACCGACAGTGGGGAAAGTAGAAGCAAATTCAGAGACTTCCTTCTTCAATTCTTGAATAGAAGCAATATCACTACCATCGCCAATATGAGCCTTGAAATCAGCCAATTTCTTTCCAGTAGCCTTAGCCTTCTCCTCTTGTGTAATCTTGACGGAACGGTCAATGAAATCAGCAATCTTTACGAAATCAGATTCCTTGAAGCCACGGCTGGTCATGGCAGGAGTACCGATACGAAGACCGCCAGGAATCAAGGCACTCTTGTCGCCAGGAACAGTGTTTTTGTTGGTGGCAATGTTGACCAACTCTAGGACACGCTCAACACGAGCACCGTCAACACCTTTTGACTTGAGGTCGACCAAAAGCAAATGGTTGTCGGTACCGCCGGAAACGAGATTATAATTGAGTTCATTGAAACGAGTGGCAAAAGCAGCGTTGTTCTTCAAAACTTGGGTTTGGTATTCTTTGAAAAGAGGTGATTTGACTTGCTTGAGGGCGACAGACAAAGCACTAATAGTGTGGTTGTGGGGTCCGCCTTGATGGCCAGGGAATACGGATTGGTTGATGGCATTTTCCAAGTCGTAGTTGGTTTCTAGATGAAAAATCGTTGTAGTCGAGCCAAAGAGAGAGCACGTCCGTTTAAAATCTCTTACCTTTGCCCTTCTTATCGACGCTGCGAAGGCCCTTTCTGAAAAAGATCATGGCACCACGAGGGCCACGAAGAGATTTGTGAGTAGTAGTAGTAACAATGTCAGCATATTCGAAAGGACCAGGCAAGACGCCAGCAGCAATCAGACCAGAAATATGCGCAACATCAGCCATCAAGTAGGCACCACATTTATCGGCAATCTAAAAAACCAAATCACAGTTACTATCCCACAAAATAGATAATCTAGAATCGAGGCTTTTTTTTTTTTTACCTCTCTCATTCTGGCGTAATCAATGTTACGGGCATAAGCGGAAGCACCAGCAACAATGACCTTGGGTCTGTAGAGAATAGCGTTCTTCTCCAAGGTGTCATAATCAATGCGGCCAGTGCTTTCATCCAAACGGTAGGGCAAAGTCTCAAAATAAGCAGAGACCTGAGAAATCTTCTTGTTGGGAAGTTGGTAGCCATGAGACAAACTGCGCTGCAAGTTAACGCTCCAGTTCCCATCCTGTTATTATCAGTATACTTACTGTCCACCATGGGGGAGATCGAGACCCATAATACGATCGTGAGGCTTCAAGATAGCACCGTAGACGTACAAATTAGCAGGAGCGCCAGACAAAGGCTGGACATTAACACCCCACTTTTCGTTGTTGAGGTCAAAGGCTTCCAAAGCTCTCTTCCGACAAAGGTTCTCGGACATGTCGATAAACTCATTACCACCATAGTAACGGGCACCAGGGTAGCCTTCAGAATACTTGTTCTGCATAACACTGCCGAGGGCATCCATCACAGCTCTGGAAGTGAAGTTCTAAATAGCCACATGTTGGTGCAAACTTTCAGCAATTCCGATAGCCACAATTACCTCTGAGGGGATGAGATCAACGCTCTCTTGCTGTCTCTTTTTTTCCTTTTCGATGATATCGAACATTTCAGGATCCATCTTTTCAAGCCTATCATTGAGGAACTAGAGGCCAACCGTCAATGCAAGTGTCTACGCAAGGAAAGCTACAACTTACCTCTTGCTGACCAGCAGGGAAAACATAGCCACGCTACGGAAACAAGACGGTTCAGCATAATGTACTGACATTTGAATTACAATGGATGTATGGTTACCTTGGCTTGGCTGATGGCAGGTCTGGCCATACGCAAGGTGGAGGGCTTGGCAGCATTGGCGATAAGAGATCTAAGCATTTTTTTTACAGATTGTGTGTGAGAGGAGAAATGAAGAGGGAAAAAAGCGAAAAATAAACAAGATGTATTTATCTCTTATGTGAGCGGGGGAGCCAGGAGACGCAAAGTATAAGGAATTTGGTGAGTGGAAAAGCCTAAAAGAGGCAATGGCTCTTCCACCGAGTCAATCCACCGCGTCAAAAAAATTTACAAAAAAAAGATTGCCTTCACAGCTGTCTTTTTATGAGTTTTGAGATTATCATTGCATTGAGTGTAGGATGCTCTACATGAAAAGATGCCCCTGCAAACAGGCTGTGCCACTTTTACTTGAGAACTCGTTTCATTGAATAACACGGCTGCACTTTGTTTAAAACCCACAGCAACATGGCATGGATCTTCAGTGTCATATTGGGTGTGAGAAAAATATGGACCCAAAGCTATAATTTCTGTTTGTGGAGCAAATCAAGCAAAAGAATTCAGCGCCTATTCAACTTGGCAAAAAAAAAAAAGAGATACAGTTATTTATTGCTCATTTTAGATGTTTGTAGGACCTGACATGGTATACAGTTTTTACAAATAAAGATTATTACACACTGCATTTTGAATATGCAACTTTGTGTGTATAAAGTAGCGCGACAAGATCAACCATATATTCCCATGTTGAAATTAGTTTTAAATATTTATTTGAGTTCGTTTGGCCTAAAGGACTATCTATGCTTCTTGAGCCAAATAACCTCTGTTCTTGGGATCCGAATAATATTCTATATTACATGTTACCATATTATATCCTGCAATATACCTCAACTCAAACACTTACTGATTTCTTCCTTTCGTAATGGTGCCGCCAATTTAGGTAATTGTGCAAATTTCTCGGGGCGAACAACAGATCTCAAACCAAGAGCATTATAGTAGCGGGTAACAATCTTACCACCAGCCTTTTCCACAGCCTCAATGGCCTTTTGCGATGCTCTAGAGACTTCAATTGTGACAGGAATTGTAAACATTTCGGCCCCCTGAGTTTGCCAACTGTCAGCCTTAAACATACAAGACTTCTTCCTCTTATCAAAACTTACGACACTCAACAACTTGACGCCATCCTCAATTTTATGTATACAGCGGCTATCTAAAAGGTGCTTCATTGTAATGGGCTGAGAAGCATCGATACGACCTGTTTGAATCCAATGCTGTAAACGATCCAAATTCAATTCTTGATACTCTTTGCCATGGCTAAATTGTAAACCATCGTTAACGTCAGGATACCAAATACCAGACACAATCCCTACATGTTGTAGAACCCACGCTTAGGCAAGCGTCTAACTAATGGAGTTTGACCACCTTCAAACCAAGGCACAGGCTGTCCATTACCTGAACGAGCCTTTTGCCCTTTATGGCCACGACCTGCCGTTTTACCTTTACCATAACCAGGACCACGACCAACACGTGTACGCTATAATTTATTAGGTCTTTCAGATAGTAGAGTCTATGGTGATGTATACCTCAGACACTGCACCAGCGTTATCAGCCAAATGGCCAAGATTAACAGGGATCTTGGGAGGATGAACATGTATTGACATTGCACGAACAGGAACTAATGTCGTGATACGGGTTGAAAATACTGAACGAAGCATTTGAAGGATACGTTGCTGTTGACAGATAGATCAATGGGTTAAACAAGGGAAAAAACATTCTAATTCAAGGGTGATGTTCAATAAAAACGGTGACAGGTTTGGATTTTTGAGAGACAGCCAAGTTAGCATCGTAGTATACGGTATTCACTGCATACCGCAGCAGTTCAGAGTGAGTGTGTAGCGCTGGTAACTGTCTTGTATTATTTCAAGAGCTTCTGTAACCTGAATTTTCTGCAAGACAACAGTTAACCAACTTCAAATGCTTGGCGGAAATGTCATGACCCACACACTGCTCGAAGGTGCTTACCAAGGAATTAAAAGCTGGTTACTACAGCTGGAAATTCAAATGAACCAATGTATAGAATTGGTATCCTAAACAATGCTGACCAAGCGCAGAGTTTTACCAACAACAAACTTTAGCACGTATAACAATAACGCCACTTTTTACTCTAAATGGCCCAACGCAACGTGTCATTGACTATGAACCCTGTTGTAAAACTATGAACCCTATTGTGTTTAACTATTTTCATCATCCTGTTTTTTGCTGTCGCACTGCAAAGGCCTGATCTTGCAACTAGAAAGGTGTCTTTATTATCATATCAATACAAAAGACCAGTCTGATTGTTTGAAGTCTTTGATGTTATTGTTACCGATATCCGCCATTATTATATAGTCTATCTGATTGTTAGTACTCCTATTTCATCTATGAATGAGCTCTGCTTTATTCTGTGAATATTGATTTGTTCATTGTAGTGTAATAGAACTATCAGCTCATAAATGAGTCAAATGATAGACTAATTAACCATTGTGTAAAAATGAGATAGCATGGCGCCTTTATCCCTGTTAAGCCATCAGACCTCATCTGCTTGAAATATAAATAGAGAAAGATATTTTAAACAAACTATCATCATAAAAAAAATACCAACTACTAAGAAAAAGAAAAAAATGTCTGCAGAACAAGAAAAACTTTCACCCCTTCAGGCACTTGAAAACATCTGGAGCGCAATGCAACCTAACGGTTCCGATAAAAACAACGACAACGAAGCCGAATCAACCATGTCAAAGGCTGTTTTGTATTTGAATTCTCAAACACAAGAAAAGTGGGATTTAGAGAACCCTACTTATGAAGAGAAGTTGAAAGATGCAGTGCTTATGGCAGCTGAGACCATTGTCTTTCTTGGTAAAAAATAAACTCGTATATTTTTTTATACTTCAGCTAACATTTATCTTTACCCTAGACATTGGACCAGCGGATGGAGAAGTTCAATATTGGGCAAAGAAATTCAGCAAAAGACCATTAGACACAAGACTGCTGTAATTATCTCTTATAATAGTGCTCTAGCAAATACTGACCCCTCCCCCTTTTTTTTCTAGAAATAGTCATATAATTGCATGGAAATCAATCAAAGATTCTCAGGTAACTGTCAACGGAAAGTTGGAGCCTCCTCCTAAGGGAGGTATCAGTTATGAATTTATGAAAGGGTATGAAATGCTGAACTCTCCTGGAGATGCTGATGTTGATCAGAAGACAGCCTCCATTTCGGCTGTCATGAAATATCTTTTCAAGGCGTTTATTACAAACTTCAAGAAAAACTACTACGACCAAAAATTCGAGGAAGTTTTCAACAGCGAAGAAACCGACAAGGTTATTATTGTGATACCAGTTCCTCACTATTACACTTCTGAAGACAAGAAGGCGATGTTGAAGGCAGCAGAAGATGCTGAGCTGAGCAAATATGGCAACGTGCTCCTTGAAGACTCACTTTATCTTTTAGCCCGTTATACTTTGGATTCTGCTGAAGGTAATCACACAATAAGGTGTCTTAACTTAGAGGCCAGCAAATTTGAAAGTATCGAAGTTAATTGTAATCATGACGGAGTTAAGAGGATCGAAAATGCTCACCAGCTTGGTGAAGGCTTCGTTGATATGGTCAAGGATATTGAAAGTCTTTTACGAAAAGAATGGCTGATATCTACTGTCTGCAATAAAGACTTGAAGCAAATTGCAAATGATGTCTTGATAGACTCTGTTTACATGGCCAATGGTACTGAAACTTGCTATATTGCTGATGAGGACCTTGAGGATGCTGTTAAAAAAGAGATGGATGATGACGAGGACAAGGACGAGTTTGTAGACACAAAGCAATCACAAATTAAGGCATTAGTCGATCACAGACACTATCAAATGTATAATATTTGCAGAGAAATCGGTGAGACGCAAGACTTCGAGAATCAGCTCAAAGCCAAACTCAAAGAGCACAAAGTTGTCTTCCAGAATAATTTCCCAGAGGACGTGGATGCTGAATTCAAGATATTTATGGCATCACCTGAAGCGCAGAAAACTATGTGGGAGTTACTTGTAAGTTTTTCATTATGATTATTAAACAACATCTAAGTCAATTGTTTATAGCATGGAAATAAACTAAACAACGAAGAGGATATCGTTCTGTCAGACCGTAAAAGGGATGTTCTTATTAGTGGCGAAAGTATCCAAAAGTTTGTAGAGGACATAATACAAATGAAGTTCAAAAAAGATATTCTCGAAAAGGAATTCAAACGTGGCAAAGAAGAATGTAAAATGGATTCTCTGCGTTTACATGGTATCTTGACAGGCGTTCACTACCTAAAGACCGATGATGATTTTTTTGTACAACACTTGTCCTTGGCAACAACGTTTTTTGAACACTGCCCAGCCATCACTCCAGAATAAAAAAAACAGCTACAAGAATTTGAACCTATGCATGTGTGAAAACAATTATATGCACATGCACCTATGTTATCACAAAGTTTAAAAATTCAACCATGTAGACTGCTATTATCTGCCAAATAAATCTTATGTTCTATAAATCTCAAAACAAGAGGCTATTTGTCTTGTATATTTCATTATACAAATATGAACTACTTTGTATCGTCTAGAGGATTAGTGTTTGTTGTTTAAAAGAGGTTGACTTTCACCATCTGCGCCACCCGCAAAGTGATGCTCAGGAGATGTAGACAAGGAAGTCTTGGGAACAGAACCATACGCAGGCTTCAAGTATGGCTCAACAACTTTTTTGCTGCTTGAAGAATCGGTAGAGTTTTCACGACTAAGACTAAGCTTGTTGTTATTGCCTTGGGTTTGACGCTTGTGAGCTGTCAATAAACGAGTTAATCTGCTATTTCGTCTGCTCTGAACTTGGCGACGCACGACTTTAATCTTGTTGTGCACTACAACAAAAAAAAAAAAAAAATTGAAATCAATCAATATACAGACTCGACACAAATCTACTCTGCTTTACCATCAACATAAACGTCAGTTTCGTCAATAATTTCTTCGCCTATCAACTCTTCAATGACATCCTCAAGAGTGATCACACCCAAGGCACCCCGGTGAGCTCCGGGATCTTCAGAAATCAAAGCCATATGACTTTTACCCTCTTGGAAAAAATTCAAGATATCAAGACAGCTAGTCTCAGGCCCAGTTTCAGGTAAGGTACTGAGCTGCAGATCTTTGACTGGAAGAGCGTCTTCAGGGTCATACGTAATTAAGCGCTTGGTCAGAAGCATACCCACAAAATTGGCGTTATCTCCAGGAACGTGCACGGGAATGCGAGAATAACCCGCAAGTAAAATCTACGCAATAAATGCGGCCAGTCAGGGACATTTTTTTTTGGCTATTGTATTTGGTAATTACTCTGTCTACGAGCTCCTCGTTCAAAATAGTTTCAGTCGAGAGGGTGAATACATCCGGAATAGGCGTCATGATTTGAGAGACTGGCTTTGATCTTAAATCGAGAACAGCACCGATAATCGTAACTTCGTCTTCGGTCAGTGCGTCAACGTCTGAAGGGTTGACTGATTGATGAAGAGACACAAGAGTTTTCAAACCTGACGAAATGCCGTTTAAACATGCTGCGAGACTAAAAGAAAATACACTCACCTGCTTTCTTGTAAATAGTGCCATGAGATTTACCCAAGAAAAAATCCAAAAGCAGAGCAGTAGGGTAAGCAATGGGGTACATGACATACATCAATGCAAGCACCATCCTAAAAAAAATAAATTACAATGTCAATACCGGTCAAGCAATATTTACACAGCCTTTGCTCGTCTTACCCTGAGGCCTTTGCACCGATTGCTAAACCGTAACGCACACAAATAGCTACACAAAGAAATTAGTCATCATTGCCTCAGTTAGCGTCTTGTTGTTTAAATTGCATACATTGTGGGATTACCCTAAAATGAAACATGTTAAGAGTGTGTTATTTCTAAAGAAGAAGAAAAAAGACTTACTCTCCAAAGATGACAATCAAAGCAGTAGAAATAACAACAGCTTTCCAGCCTCCCCCAAGCACACCGTCCAGAATAATAGGCAGAGTCTCATTGACGATAACATTGGATAAAAGCAAGGTAACCAAAACCCAGTGCTTTCCATGACTAAGTAACTTCAGCACCTGCTTTGCGTACTTTTTTTCTGATTCTGTACCGGATTGAATAAGAACATGAAGGTTGGTTTCATCCATACCCATCAGACCAAGTGTCAGGCCTACAAAAGAGGAGAAAGAAAAAGTGCATGTAGGCGTCAATCAAACAGGTATCAGGCTATTGACTCTCTTTTTTCTTTATTGTTTTCATACCAGCAAATGCACCACCTGTCAAGACGAGCGCCATGATGATGGCTAGTTTCTCGTAAAACTCGGGAGAGCCATAATCAATTTCAGGTTCTGTGACAATAACCTCTGGGTTGGTATATTGACTCAAGGGATGGCCATAGATTGTCGAGGTGAGAGATATGGTTGCCAAAACGACAGTTCGTACAGAGCTCAAGTGGGCCGTGCTTTTTATACTGGGCATTAAACGAATATGATTATTGAAAAGAAAAAAGAAAGTAAAGGAATCACTCTGAAATTACATTTCTTTTCCTTCTTCAAATGGCTAGTCCAAGGGTGGCGTCTCATTCCGGTAATAACAAGAAACCCATGACTTCCCAAGTATTGGATATGTACGTAGTATAACGTTGCAGTGTACCGGTGCCAGCAATACTTATCAGCCGACAAAGATCGTAAATTTATAAAATCTAGCAAATTGTGATACAAACAAGGTTTCTATACAATTGTCCGTTTTTATTTCTGCAACAAATAAGCCAACCCATTGCAGAATACGTCGAGTTCTTCGACTCTTTTATCACGAATCATCTGCTTAAAACTAGATGTTTGACAGGACTCGGTCATAAACTGCAAAATAGTCTTTAGAACCTCTCTCAAAATTGTAGCGAACGGCCAAGTGTCAGAGACAATGCCGCCGTCCTTCTCCATTGGGTCGTAGCACTGTCGGTATAGCCCAACCATGCCTTCCAGACACGCGAACCGACTTTCTCCATTGCTGATTATGTGCTTGATTTTCTCCAATATCCAATGTTCACACAGACTTTTCACAACAGTCGATCCAAACCGATCGGATATGAGCAATAAATCTATGACGGCGCTCCAGCTCGTCGACGGCGCCAGCACTTGATCCACCAGCGATAAATCACATCTTGACACCTCGGCCTCTTCGTTTAATCGGTGAATTACATTTATAAATAGCTCCAAACTGTGGAACGTTACATCATGCAATGGGATGGCTGCCAACTTGGATTCAGCGTAGTCTGCACTGAGCAATGCATCAAAAATAGGAGACCGAGCTCGAAGCAGTTGTCGATTGCCAGATATAAACCTTCTGGGTGCTGCGTCGTCAGTTACAAATGACACCACTTGGAGGGACTGATCCAGTGGCATGTGGGTAGGCAGCAATATAGTCTCTCGGATGGATTCAGTCTCTACCTTCCAAACAACCTCAAACTCCAATGCTAGTGTTTCCAACACTTGAGCCGCAGCAAATCGACGGAATGGTGTAATTAAGCTCAGCAAAGAATCGGCAGGTACGTGGTCCATCTGCTGCTTCGTGTCGCCACCGTCATCGTCTTGTTGCTCTTCTCCGTATTCAAGCTCATACACCAGCATCTGACAGAAAATGCCAAACGCGTGTTTGCTAATCACAATACTGCCATCCAAAACAGCGAGACCCAGGCTTTGATTCCAGTCCAATTCACTGCGAGATCCCATTGCAGCATACCCCACCGCAACCGCACACATTTCGTGTAGCTTGATGGCATCATGAGCTGTCTCGGTGAACTTGAATAGACTCAAGAAATCATACATCTTCTTTTCAAACAAATCGTCGCAAACCAATCTGCGCCAGTATTCGTGCGATGTGCCTCGAACAGGATGCTGCAACATGGGCTGGAAGAAAGACGTAAATGCATCACTCAGCACTGTGAATTGTATATTGTCGTGTGTAATAAGCATGCGAACAGCACATCGTCTCAAGTGTCCAGCACAGCGAAGATTAGGTGGCTCCTCTTCATGCTGTGGCACGGTTTCCTGGAGATCCTCAATATCCAGAGTAGCATTCGCGGTTAATATATTGTCTGTATCAGCATTGTGCGCCACTTCAGTAGTTGCGGGTAGTAATTTCTCAGCAATATTATCTTGGTGCGTCGACAAGACGGTGGCGGTATTGGTGCTGTCTGGATCATCGCTACAGAAGGAGGTAGATGTGGTCAACTTGAACATACATTGTGGTTGATCCGGGCAGAACGCAGCAGTCAAGCACACCATCAGGCTGCAAAGGTTGTGCAGCGCTGTCTGATCTGTAATCATCTGCCGACCGCAGATTGGAATGACTGATAGCTGATCCAGTAACTGCGATGCTAATATGATGACTTGGTGATCTGATTTCAAGAATGCATTGATCTCCCCAAAACTTACCACCTTATCAGTATGATTCCTCCACGGAAATAACACTGATAACAAAACAGGTAAAATTGACAGCCTTGCAGGGGAGCTTTCTGTAGTAGTAGAGTACTCTTCGAAAAGCATTGTCATGTCTGCCGGCTCTTGCTTATTCACCGCGGTTTCATCTTTTTCGACTTTCTGAGCCGACAGGCTATTGTCCCAGCAGAGCCACATTCGCATTGAAGGTTCGTCATACTGAAAAGTGCTAGCCACCATCAAACAGCTAGCAATAACATGATTCCAGCCTTTCACGACATCGTTTTCGTTGATGCTAATTCTGCATGCCGTGTCTCGTTTTGCTTCTCTCAGCTGGACGGCCTCTTGCAGTAGCTTCATAACCATGGGAATCAGATTGCACTCGTCTCGTAGTTTTGTTCTGACAAAGGCTGTGCGACGAGAAAGAGCTGCAATAAAGCGACCGAAAAGGGCATAGACAGAAAGCAAGGATGCTGTTTTTTCAATAATTTCACCGCTCGGTATCAACGATACATTTACCAGCTGCAAAACCTGGCAGTCGACTAATCTTTCACAGGCGCGAGGCTGTTTGGAGATTGTTTCCAACGACACAAACGCACGCTTGGCCTTGTAGATACTGACAGATTGCTCGGCTGTCAACTCGTGCGCTTTTGTTAACGACACTGCTGTCAGCAGGCCTTGCTTGGCTATGTCTATAGTGGGCCCCCATACTAGAGACGAGATATTTGTCGAAGATGCCGCAAAACTGTGGATGGCATCGTCGTAATGCAAAAAAAAGACAACCAGCTTTTGTATCCGTGAGCGCAAGCCAGATGTTTCCAGCTGATTTGCGTTCAGCAGAATGGTCAAGATGGATTTCAGGCACCAGGCAACACGGGCCGAGATGGTCTTGATAAAGGAAGGCGTGGCCAACTGCACATGCTGAATGAATGACTCCAGCAACAATACAAATAGATCCTGGTGCTGATTGAGCATTTCTCCGTCTACTTGGTACCCTCTTTCCTCGACATCAATACACAAGTTGGTATGTAAAAGGGCGGACTGCGTGCCAACAATGCTTGCTTGCTCTGGCAAGATGGGCTGAGATACATATGCCATGATAAAATTGGTCAGGTTACAGACGGCTTGGTCTACATACTCGACCCAGTAATTGTACTGCTTGAGAATGGGCAAAATGTCGAGTGAGATTTGGACAAGCTTTTTCATGATGCTCTTGTCTTGATCCAGCATGGCCGCTGTGAATACTGCTTTATTCATAGTACAACACGTCCCACGAATCCATCGCTGCATACACAGCGCTAGTAGAGGCTGCCATGTTGCCCTTGATTTTTCCTCTGCAGTGTGTCCAGCTGCTGCTTGCGATATAGTAACACACTTTTGGACGATCGTTGTCAGTGAGTACACTAAGAGACGTTGGCCCTTTATCTTTGACGTTAAAGTGGCGTCATTCGCAAGCGAGTTGTAGTCGTGAAAGCACACTGCTTGCCAGACGGACAGCAGCTGACGAAAATGGTAAGATTCCGCAAACTTTAGCCGAGCTGCTGAAGGTTGCGAGGATACTTCATACTTGAATAGTGACTCCAAAAGTCGACATACCATGACACACTGATCAAACTCGTTGCGATGCTGCGCTGCGTCTGTCACTGGCGGCTTCAACGATAGCACGTTCAGTAGATTGGGAATGCTAAACAGAGATTGCGACAAAGTGTCAAAGGCGTTCAAGTCGATCATATCCTTGGCGAAATACTGCAGTTGAGCCGTGAGCGCACGAATACTGTAAATGCGGATCGGCAGAATGCAATCATGCGTCATTGCCAAAAGAGATTCGACACCTTGGCGATGTCTGATCTCGGCTATTATCTGTGCTGCTGCGGCCGAATCTGACAATGATTGGGCAGCAATGTCCTGCAGTAGCCCGCAGATGAATTTAACAGCACTCTGAATCTGTTGAGAGGCTTCGTCGTCTGTCAATTCTCTACGTGCCAACATGTCCACGATCCATCGAATGTTCGCTCCGAGTGAATGCAGTTGGACTCGCTCCGCTAAATGCAGCTTGATTGTGTGGGTGTATATGTAATCAAGACAGCGAACAAGTCGTCTGTGTGGCCACTGCTCGTTGTGGCTCTTGGAATAGCCGAGTAGCTTTCGCAGGGTGTAGTCAATTTCTTTTGTCGATGATTTTTTCAGCTGCGCCAAAAATCGAGCTGATGAAGACGAGTTGGGCTTTTGCAATGCTTGGTAAATACTTGTCAGGCTAACATGTTGTCTATGCTGCTGCTCTTTGGGCATTCTAGGGATAATGGAAAGAAAACACTTTTGTGAGTGCTTTCAAGCACAGCGGTTACTACATGTACTTGACCACTCGCGGTGACTTGAATGCAAGACCACACTCCATAAAAGGTTATCTGTCCATACGGCTGGTTTAGTCAGCCCAAAGGTTGGGACCAAAGGGCCGTCTTTAAGTGTCAACGTGTTTCTTGTGAGAGGCAGAGTGCAAAGTGGATATTCAAAGAAAGAGTAGTTGATGTGAAGCCTTGAAAGAAAATAGGTGCCCATAAGAAATTACGCTCCTGCAATGCTTGACCGGAAGGTGAGTAACAACTCTAACAGCGGCAGCATGCCAGCGTATGATTCTAGGTATCTATGTTTATACCTACTACTAAAGGATTACTGTGATACTACTTGTTCAAGATTTCCTAATGATTTTGAATATCTGTATACTGTTGGTCCTTCTGAGATGGTGTTCGATTTCTTTACCAAGTTCGTTTTTCAACGTGTCACTCCAAAGCAAATAAATATTGCTAAATACTGATGCAAGTACTCAAATTGCATTGATATTTGAGGAAACTTTGATTACTTTTGCTACTCTGACTCAAAGTAACAAAATGCTATAGTCAAATGTGCAAGTAGCAGTGTAATTTAGCCTAATCGGTCTCAATGTTAGTGTTGGAGGAGGCCTCACTGAACAATGCTGGCGATAGCAAGACTGTTTACGTTCCAATTGAAGTAGAAACAGCCATAAAAGTGCCGAAAAGGCCTACCAAGGTTTCATCAATATCAAGTTAAACTAAAAATATTGAGTGGTACGACAATAACACCATCAGCACCATTGTCTAAAATATAACAGTGCAACTCATCGATTCTGTATGGCACCAATGATTCACATGTATTATCAATCGTCTAATCATCAGACCACGCCTTGCCACAATCCAATACTTAGCCAGCAATGATTAATTAGAACCAGCCCAGAACGCATGTACTGTATATCATCAAATCGTATGCGTCATATATGCTCCAGCAATAAACTCACCTACATTATTTATAACCAAAATTCAAGCAGCATGATATTAATATACTCTGTCAAGCCTTGTTCAACACCACATGTAACCATATGTAGAGATCCACAAAGCTCAAGTCTAACTGCATCAAAGCCCACCATCAATGCTGCTTTACAATTGTATTTATCACAAGATATCTATTCAAGTCATCTGCTATTAAATCATTATAGTTAAGGTTTATGAATACAGTATACCATAAGCTTCTTACATGTAAAGAAGTTTTGTTACCATCTTACGATTTTGGTTTATTGTTGGCTCCTTATTTATTACTATGAACCCTGGGATCATCATTTGTTGAGGTTCGAGTCTTTGTTATTTTGAAATTACAGATCCTCATTGTGTTTTACTATTTTCAACATCCCTACCACTATTATTTGTGGACTAAAGTGTGAACACGATTTAACGAGACTACAGTTAACAACTTGATCAAATACGAAAACTGTTAATCGATACTGCATCTGAATGATTGGAAAGATACATTAGATACAAATCTATTTCATAGCATTATACAGTACCGCGCTGCAGAGGTTTGAGCTATTGCTAAAAAGGCGTCTTTATTATTATATCAATACAAAAGACCAGTCTGATTGTTTGAAGTCTTTGATGTTATTGTTACCAATATCTGCCATTATTATATAGTCTATCTGATTGTTAGTACTCCTATTTCATCTATGAATGAGCTCTGCTTTATTCCATGGATATTGATTCGTTCATTGTAGTATAATAGAACTATCAGCTCATAAATGAGTCAAATGATATACTAAGAAACCATTGTGTAAAAATGAGATAGCATGGCGCTTTTATCCTTGTTAAGCCATCAGACCTCATTTACTTAAATATAAATAGAGAAAGATATTTTAAACAAACTATCATCATAAAAAAAATACCAACTACTAAGAAAAAGAAAAAAATGTCTGCAGAACAAGAAA